>VDFB02015858.1:0-41456 GCA_007258455.2 Sequoia sempervirens
TGAGTAATAAAGAGTATCATGCAAGCTCATATATAGTAGGTTACTTTCCATTCCTACTACTATTCTAACCATTTCTTAAGATCCTTGAGTACGAAGGACCTTGTTTTCTTTATTTTATAATAAGACCATTGGTTCAAGAATACCTAGCTCATATCAACCAAGTCATCTACCTTTGTATCCAAGTTTTTGCATATTTATATTCAAGAGCATATCATGTATCCAATGTTATAGGAGTGGAGGAAACTAGATTCTCTAAGTATAACTCTTCACATCATTATCACAAACATAAGTTTATTTTGTTCTAGTGCCATCATTCAATTCTCAAAGAGGTAATCAACCATATATAAATAGATCCATGTAAAGTGAAAACATTTATAAGTCTGAAAATAAAACTTTAACTCTCCAACACCACTAGACATAAAATATAATACACCCCAATTGCCATCAAATAAAACAATATTATTATGTGAAAAATCCCTTTAATACTTCTTATTTCTTTCCTTTTCTATAATTATCTCTTTTGTTGGTTGATTTTTTTAACAATACATTTTAAATATACCAACCATTTTATAATAGTTAAAGAGATTCACATCCATTAACATTATTTATCCTTAAAACTAAACTTTACAACTCTATAAAATACAAATGAAACAACTCCATGGATGACCAAATAATAAATTGGAATCTAATTGCCTAGGTATCACATGAAATGGAGAATCAACATATGTAGTCCAACTCTCATACGAAGCCAAATAACACCCATGGATTGTTTACCAATATTATCAAAACGTGAAATTTAGTAATATCTAACTCTTTTAATTTTGTTAACAACTCCCTTAGTTCCCTCAACGAGAGCGCGGGGCCAAGAGCTTAGCCGTAGAGTGCGCCAGCTCAACCACCGTTAAGTAGCCGTTGTCATGCTTGTCAAAAGCGTGACAAAACTCGAGCAAATCCGCGGACTCAGACGTAACGGTGTCTGCAAACTCGGAAAGGCTGATTTTTCCGTCGGAGTCGGTGTCAGCCTTCGTTATCATCTCCGTTAGTTCCCTCAATGAGAGCGCACGGCCACGCTTAGCCATGAAGTGCACCAGCTCAATTGCCGTTATGTAGCCGTTAGCATCCTTGTCTAAAGCGCGGAAAAGCTCGAGCAAATCCGAAAACTTAGACGTAACGGCGGCCGTAAACTCTGCAAAGCTGATTTTTCCGTCGCTATCCGTGTCGGCCTTCGTTATCAACTCCTTTAGTTCCCCCATTGAGAGCGCATGGCCACGCTTAGCCATGGAATGCACCAGCTCAACCGCCGTTACGTAGCCATTGCCGTCCTTGTCGAAGGCGCGGAAAAGCTTGAGCAAATCCGCAAATTCAGATGTAGCGGCGCCTGCAAACTCTGAAAAGCTGATTTTTCCGTCGTTGTCAGAGTCGGCCTTCCTTATCAACTGCATTAGTTCTCTCAATGAGAGAGCATGGCCGAGCTTAGCCATGGAGTGTGCCAACTCAACCGCCGTTATGTAGCCGTTGCCGTCCTTGTCGAAAGCGCGGAAAAGCTCGAGCAAATTCTCCAGGTTATTGCAGATCTCCACATTGTTGGCCACGTCAGGCGCTATGACGCTCATCAGCTCAGCAAATTCGATGAGACCGTTGCCGTTGGCATCCACGTTGGCAAGTAGCGAGGCCAGCTGTTCGCCACTTGGCTTCAGCCCTAGAGACCTCAGCAGTGCGCCGAGCTCCGGCACCGTTAGGCTGCCGTCGGAGTCGCGGTCGAATCGCCGGAAGAGCTCTCTCAGCCCTGCAGTTTGTGATTCCGAAACGGTTTTGCCCCTCTCTCATGATCCCATACTTCTAATAAAAAACTTCCTCAGAAATATGATAAGAAATGTGTGATTTCAGTTGGAAATTGGATTGATTTATATTTATGCCAAAGATATTTATTTGCAACTTGTCCAATCCCACATTCACTAGTATTAATTACTATAGCTAATCTTTTAGGGCGTTAATTATGTTTGACAATTATAAAATTTATTTGCATAATCTATGTACAACCACTTCTTTATTTTTCTTTCATTTTTTCTAGCGACTTGTCCAATCCCACATTCACTAATATTAATTACCATAGCTAATTTTTTAGGGCGTTAAATATGTTTGGCAATTATAAAATTTATTTGCATATTCTATGCACAACCACTTCTTTATTTTTCATTCATTTTTTCTAGCGACTTGTCCAATCCCACATTCACTAGTATTAATTACCATAGCTAATTTTTTAGGGCGTTAAATATGTTTGACAATTATAAATGCTTATATAAGGCTTACATAAGATGTATTGCATCATATTTTTTCAGTCTTGTGGTGACTACAATTAATTTGATGAGGACAATTTATATGATTGTTATCTAGATATACAATTAGAAAATTGTCGACTCTTTTAAAATGTTTTAGATCAAATATTTTATAGATATTTTAAGAGTGTTTCTTAGTAAATGTACTGAAGACTTGATTATGGTGCACATGCAAGTGGACTAATAAATAGATATGTAGTACAAATTGAACAATCGTATAAATAGATTTACAAACTCATAAAAAATAATAAAGCAATTTAAATTGATTTTAAATTATGAAGTTAAACATAGAGATAAAACAAAATATTTAAAGTTGTGTATGAAGGAGAATGTGTATTATATTTTATCAATATGTGTCCACGATTTTTCCATGAAGTTAGTTTCTAGAATGAAAATGTAAGAAATATTTGAATGTATGTGATGAGAAAAGAATAAGTAGCAAATTGATGTTGTCATTTTAGAACAACACAAATTATAGACTTCATTTCCATCACAAACATTTTAGTTTCTATTAAAATATAAATTGATTGATGAAGATTACTACAATTAATATAATTAACAAGAATGACAACACCACCATTGTTGTACCCAATAGTGCAAAGATTCAATTTTGTATCTAGGTGTTTGATACATCATGTGTAGCTTTATTAAGTAGAAAATACCTTCATGCACAAGTCTAAGTACAATACAAGTATCTTGTCCCATATAGGATTTGCTCAAACTATCCTTTTTTTGGTTCACTTTAAAAATACTTGTTTCTTAGTAAGCAATTCTTGCCATTCTTTTATTATTATTATTATTATCAAATCCCTAATTCACTTTTTAAATCATATGCAATTCATAATTATCCCTTTCTTGTCATTTACTTGACATTTTGTTCAATTGTTTGTCATAAAAACAAATTGAGAATCATGAGATGGGGATCATAAACTATTTATATGATATGATTTGAAGATTTTTAAGGGAGATAAGAAACCAATTTCTAATTATGTGACAATAAAGGAAGCCTAATATATTTTTTATTTTGATTGCTAGAGAAGTCCAATCCATATTTTTTGCCTTGTTATGTATATTTAGCATTATTCTCAATACAACTTAAAAGATTAATTACTTGTAGTTCTATTGTCAAAAATATTATTTTGAATGTCTCAATATCAATTGAACATGTTGAACCAATACAACTTTGTTGTTGAATATTTTGTATTTGGTTACTAAGAAATTTTAATTCTTTCTATAATTGTACTACCATTTTTTACTTATTTCTATGTTTTATGTTATAGCATTTATATTTTTCATGTTTTCTTATTCTATTGAATATTTTTCTATTTAGAAAACTAGGCCTATCACAAACTACAAATTACATTCTTGTGTTTGACTTACTATATGATGTCTTGATTATATGATTACTTTGTGCAAAACTCTAAGGCATATTAGTAGTGTGCATACCTAGACTTTTCTACCATATGAGCTTCATTACGGGATTACAAAATGCTTTGAATCTCTAAAGAATAGGGTTTCATGTGGGTTAAGGTGTGCAATTTATGTTTGATTAATGTATAGTTGATTTAATGAGTGTCATAATAAGAAAACCTTAGACCATGCAAAAAAATAATATATATGGACATAATTCAACTCATCATGTTGTCAATGTGGAAAAAGGAAATGAAAAAATCAAAATCTTGACCGAGGGAAAAATATATGACTATTTTTTAATAGTAATAGTGTCTAGATTCTTGAAAATAGAAACTTTAGATTTTCACTTACACCATTTGGGTGTATATTATCTATACCAAATTGGAATTCATCATAACAAAATTGAATAGAGTGGGTAATTAGTGTAACTTCAACTACATACTTTCATCCTATAACACATTATATTTTCCATATATTTTTAATTTCTCCCACAAGATCTTTAGATTTGAATAAGAGTTTCATGAGATAAAATATTATTTCTTTCTCCAAACCCATTTTAATAAGAGTAAAAAATGTTCAAATATTTATCTTTAAATATTATAAAGTGTAAGGAAATATAGGAGAGCATCTAGTGAAAACTCCATACAGTAGTGCCTTCGGTAACTTTCATTTCGATGTTACCTTAAAGACACGAAAAACTATGTCCAAATGCGGAACATACACAGTTTATTTCCTACATTGATCCATCTAAGAGAAACATATGTAGATTCAATAGCAATCAACAACACAAATGAAAGACACTACAGAAAATAGAACACAAAGATTTTACGTGGGGAAAACCCTTTAGGGTAAAAAACCCCACTCTCCAAAGTTAGAGCCATTGTATTATTCAGCAACAACGGTTACAATACAATTTGCAGGCTCTTAGCCTTTTCAGAGATTACATCTTGTTCATCTGGATACAACTGGTAGCAAACACCCCCAGAGAGATCAACCATGACATTCATGTTCAGGAGAGATTCCAACATAACCCTGCCTCTCTCACTATATGCCTCGACCTCATGGCTCCGGCCTTTTAGCTAGCCACTCAGCCTTTCTCTATCGATCTATCTCTAGCTCTCAACTCTTCAACTTCTTGGCTTGTCAACCTGATCAACCTTTTCTACAAAACGTCCAATGCATACATATATGCATTCATTCTCAATAGGATCTTAGTGAATCGGTTCAAGATCACACTTCAGCAATCTACCAACTCGACATCCCACTATGCGTCATTTCCCTTAAACATAGGCGCCCTTTTAGACCATTGAGAAAATTAACCGTAAGCCATTTTAGAATTTTTCTTCCAGTTGGTCCACATGCCGCAGTTAAGAAGACCTGATCTTCAGTACCGGTCAATAGCGATCAACTTGTGTCACATGTTGGTGAGACACTAGAAGTGTCTCCTCGATGCCACAAGACCTGATTACACGTTGTCACCAAGAGTCCTCTCCATCGACAAGAGGTTCCACCGAGCTTACAAGTTACATCGACCTCAGCAAGCACATCGGTGAGACTATCACTATCGCTATCGCTAGGAGTTCACATCGAGTCTTCAAGTCATACCGAAACCCAAATAGTTGCCAAGAGTCATACCAATATCAGGTTTCCCATCGGCAAGACAATAGCTCTTCACCAAGAGATAATACCGATGCCTTCATGTTACTCCGAAGTCTCCTATCGGACAGACATTCCATCTTCGCTAAGACACCGAGCTCAGGAGTCATACCAAACACATTCAAGAGTCGGTGAGACTTATCGTCTTCGCCAAGACCTTATACCAAGGTCTTAAGTCACCCCGAGTGCTGCATTCACCAGTCGGCAAGACTTATGTCTTTGTTTGGACCCACATCACAAGTATATACTTCTCAAAAAGTTAGCCAGAGAACATTTGGCTCCTTCAAGACAACTTTCAGGGCGCAGGCTACCAGATGACTTGATTTGCATTATTGGGTGAGACCACCACTATTAGCCAAGACTTCTGCAAAGTCTCAAGTTACCCGGAGAGCTCACCTTTTACCTTGGGGGTAAAGTAGAGCGCATCCACTACCAGGTGATGAGACAAATGCGGAGTCACCGAGACTTCATAGCCATGCCGGGTCATCTGGAGTGGCGTGTTTAACAACCGGTTGGGAAGGGAATCGGCTTAACCGGCAAGACTTTTCTTACAGGGGCTTCATCGTATCTGAAACCGCACTTCTCACCGAAAGTCCCTGCCAGACGATGACCCTGTAATTTTGTGATGAGACTACGATCGATAAAGGACATCATATCCGAAACAAACCTTCCGATAAGGTCTTCCGATATACCGACATGCCAGAATGGAATGTATAATGGACGCCATCAGGACATGGCTGGAAGTGGCATACAGATGAACATCTCGGTCGGCAAAGGAGTGCTGGAATTTTCCGGTGTACGACAAATAGGGACATATAAAACTTGAGTTTTCCCAGGTGAAACGGAAGCATGAACGAGGACAACGCCATTACTAAAGACTTCATATCGAAGCAAAACAAGTTGCAACGATGACTCGATTAAGCGCAAGTCCTGCAGAGCATACACTAGGCGCAGATAACGCAAACCCTTACGTCGCAGGAACTGTTTTCCACTACACCGAGGTTACCGATTAGATGCACCAAGTCATAGCGATAGGTCCATTTGTGGCGAGATAGAAACCAAAGTCCGCGGCGACATGGGAAAAACACCAAGATTACTGGTAATGGGTCGATAGGACATGCATGAATGTCTGGTCAGCTTTCGAAGGTTGTTAACGTGAGATTAGAGCTATTCCATAATCTCCCACTTGACGAAGATCACACAGGAACCTCCAAAGTGACCAGGAACTAAGATCACACTATCTCCACTAGTTCAAACCCCGCAATACTCAAGACACCCAATCAACATGATTCAATAGATAACAGTCCACAAGAAAATCTGCAACAAAGACCAGGCATCCAACTACAACTCACTGACCAACAAAGCAACTGATCATAGCCATCCAGGAAACCTCATAGATCTCAACATGCTCTCATGCTTTATTAAGAAAACAACTCCAACATCCAAGATGTTCACCTTTAGGCAACAATACTGTCATCTTCCAACATGCCACATGTGGAAGAAGAATACAAAGCCAAGGCACGTATAAGCACCATTCCAACAAACACAAGCAAAAGATCCCAGTGATCTCACCAACAAGATACTACTACCACTTCACTGTGTTCAAAATTCTATACAGAAGCAATATCAACTTCAAAGCTTCAAACAAAACACAATAGTGAAGTCATTATCTAGAAACAAGATACAAAACATCAGTTAGAACAACAATCAGACTGATTGCTCCCATCCAACTGATAAACCCATGCGACTGAAAATAGCACCCACAGCTCGTGCTATACCATCCAATCTTACATACCTCAATAGGTATCAACATTAGTAAAATTATGACAAACCAGAACCAACTCATCAACAGCAAATACAAGCTCCAAGTGCTAACCAGTCCAAAAGACAAGACACGTATAGGAACTCCCACTGCCTAAGTAATTCAGATCTTAAAGATCAAAGGCATCAACAAGTCTACCAATTTCATCACATAGAAAATGTAACCATGTAGTACCAAGGAAATATCCACAATGATATGCTCTCACCACAAACCTTCACATCCACAGAGAGAAACTCTACACACCATCTTCCTATAGAACATCCTCCTACATACACTTCTAACAGCTAGCTGTGTCAAGGATGATCTTCTTCATATCCCAAAAGAAAGCCTTAACAACATCCATTCGTTCAATTGCCAAGATCAAACTATATTTTAAGACCAACATGGATGTAAGCATCTTAAAGAAGATCAAGCTTGTTCATTTCCCATTTCAGGAAATCAGCCCATACATCATCTCCTACCAATTCTCATTAGTAACAAGGAGATAAAAGAAACTGTACAACTTCCACTATGAATCTTCTAGAAACATTAAACAATAATTCAATATCCATATCATGAAAGTAAACTTAATAAAACAGATCTAAAAAATATAATGGGCCACATACCTTTCAGATAAACTGCCGAGAAGACCAAGAGTGGGAATGGGAATGCTCCTTCAAGATATACAAGTCATCATGACTAATCCAAGAGCAATCTCCTCATAGGTCTCTTATTGAACTCACGTTCAACCAAGGTGAAGGCTTCTCAGACTTTCTGCTAAACAACTTTAACAAGAGTAACAAGCAGCAACACATCTCTCATAAGAGAAAAACAGCCTCACCTTATTCTTCATGTATCCATGAGTACTAGAACCTGATCATCTCATGCTAAACTTCAACTGCATTACTGCACTAACCTGAAGTATCAAGCAAGTAATCAAAGCACCCAATACACAAAGAATTACCAGACCATTGTCAAAGCTCCAATTAGCTAAATCAGGAACTTATCATGACATCATGATCTACACATCCCCATAGGATATCCCATGCTTCAGGTGACTTCTCCATGGTCTCAAGAATAATGCACAATGCCAAAACTCTAGTGTACAAGCAAGAGTATACCATGGCATAAAGCAAATGGACTCAAAAACAACATCACCTGTCAAGCACCACCAACACCTTAGCCAAAGACTCCAAGCGTCCTCCATGGTTCCAAGATGTTGCACATCTTTAAATAATGTCCATGCAAAAGCGCAAGAACCCTTCTGCAACACTAAAGAAGACCATTCACCACCATGTGATGAACCCACAGTCACTGCTAGAGCTCCCACTGAAAGGTGACATTCGAGCTCTCCAAGCATCATGACCACTTGCTATAGGTTCCCATAACCAACTATTCAGGTACTCAATTAGTATCCATCCTCTCATCTCAAAGCAATCACATCAATGCACAAGTGACCACAGACAAGGCTAGCTAACAAGTTTGTACCAACAATGAATCTGCCTCGTGGATATAGACAGTCCACATCCGAGTTGTCTCATAGCAAACATGTAGGTAAAGACAACCCACACCATTGCACAACCCGTAGATCCATTCAACAGAAACGTCCAAACCCATCATTACATTGGAAATTGCATCACTGAGATATCAAAGAGAATAACCACGTAGACAACATGACTCAAACACCAGATCACACCAGATCTGACTTGCCAAACATGTCCACAATGAGCACCATAATCAAGGAACACCACCACAAGAATGCTGAGTGAAAAATCACTTACCAATACTCCCATGCAGAGAAGAAAGCATACCTCCTCAAACCATGCACCAAGCATGCATGCAGACCTGCAACTATCTCATCCAGGAACACCCCAAAAGGCCAATACCTAGACAATAGCTTAACAACAACTCCACATGATCACAAGTTTTTTCTTAACTATGTAAAACCTGCAAAACCATAGAGCCATGCAAGTACAAAACATCCTTAGAAAGGAAACATCAGTTGAAGAGAATCCAGACCCCTTTCAAGCCAACTCTAAACCACCAACATGTACATGCATCTGAGAAAGAGAGAAAGGCTATTTCAGAAGCTTACAAATCATCTAATGATTAACTTCACAG
Organism: Sequoia sempervirens; assembly: GCA_007258455.2. NCBI lineage: Eukaryota > Viridiplantae > Streptophyta > Pinopsida > Cupressales > Cupressaceae > Sequoia > Sequoia sempervirens. The sequence continues at coordinate 9,328 of VDFB02015858.1, forward strand.
CCTTCAAGCATTCGAGGTTAATAGGAAATAGTGCCTTCCAACACCAGGAACCACCACCTAGCATAAGCACTCTGAAAAATCCACCTCATACATCAAGGTTAAACCTCTACCAGCCAAGAGACATAGATCACAACATGATCAACTCCTTTTTCCATCTTGACCATCCTTCAAGCTGCTGTCTCCGAGGAATGCGGAAGCTACACTCATCCAAGGGATCAATCCATGGGTCCATTCCTCCAAATTTCTTCCGACCCATCAAGCTAAGAAATCTTCCGCAGGAGAAATATCGGAACCATCAACCATAAGGAACAGTACGGCAACTAAGGAAATCTAGGAGCTCATCTGGTGAAACTCCATACGGTAGTGCCTTACCGGTAACTCATTTGAGAGTTACCTCAAAGAGACCACGGACAACTATGTCCGTCACGGAACAAACAGTTTATTTCCCTACATTGATCATCACGAGAGAAACATATTTGATTCCAGCGGTAATCCAAGCAACGGATGAAAGGCACTTTCTGAGAAAAGAAATAGAGACACTAAAGTTTTACGTGGGAAAACCCTTACGGGTAAAAACCCCACTCTCAAAGAGTTAGACCATTCTGTTATTGACAACAGCGGTTCAATAAAATTTGCGGGCTCTGCGGCGCGGAGATTACATCTTGTTCATCTGGATACAACTGGTAGAAAACGCCCCCAGAGAGATCAACCATAGCATTCATGTTCAAGAGAGATTCTAGCATAACCCTGCCTCTCTTACTATCTGCCTCGACCTCATGGCTCCGGCCTTTCAGCTAGCCACTTGGCCATTCTCTATCAATCTCTCTCTAGCTCTCAGCTCTTCAGCTTCTCAGCTTGTCAACCTAATCAACCTCTTCTACAGAATCTCCAATGCATACATATATGCATTCATTCTCAACAAGATCTCTGTGAATTGGTTCAAGATCACATTTCAGCAATCTACCAACTTGACATCCCTATCGTCGTAGATGTTTCCACTCTTGTGCAGATTTTCCTTTTCCGGACCCGTTCGAGAAAATCCAACCGCCAAGCTGATTTGAATTTTTTCTTGCTTCCCTCCACGATTGGTCCACGTGCACCATGTCAGACGGTCTTCATTTGTCAACAATGATCAACTTGTGTCGCATGTTGGTGAGACACTAGAAGTGTCTCCCCGATGCCACAAGACCTGATTACACATTGTCACCAAGAGTCCTCTCCATCGACAAGAGGTTCCACCGAGCTTACAAGTTACATCGACCTCAGCAAGCACATCGGTGAGACTATCGCTATCGCCAGGAGTTCACATCGAGTCTTCAAGTCATACTAAAACCCACATAGTCGCCAAGAGTCATACCGATATCAGGTTTCCCATCAGCAAGACAATTGCTCTTCCCCAAGAGATAATACCGATGCCTCCATGTTACTCTGAAGTCTCCTATCGACCAGACATTCCATCTTCACTAAGACTTCATACCGAGCTCAGGAGTCATACCGAACACATTCAAGAGTTGGCGAGACTTATCATCTTTGCCAAGACCTTATACCGAGGTCTTAAGTCACCCCGAGCGTTGCATTCACCAGTCGGCAAGACTTATGTCTTTCGTCGAGACTACATACTGAGCGCCCATGTCTTTCCGAGTTGGCAAGAGATTTGACTTTGCCAAGACCTTTCACCGGGCGCTGAGAGCTACATCGATGACTTCAGTTGCTTCCCTGTCGGCGAGACCACCACCTGTCGCCAAGACTTCACGCTGAAGTCTCCAAGTTACCCAGAGGTCACCTTTCGCCAAGAGTCACGCCGAACGCATCCCACACGATCGATGAGACAAATGCCCGTCGCAAGACTTCATAGCGAAGCCTTCAAGTCATACTGATGTGTTCCACTGTCAGCGAGAGAATCAACCTTTGGCAATATTTCTTACCGAGGCTTCCATGTTATCCCAAAACCACTTCTCGCCAAAAGTCACATTGAACCGATGACCCCACAAGCTGTCAGCGAGACTTCCGATATTCGATGAGACATCATATTGAAACAAGCCTTTCAGCCAAGGATCTTCCTGATATCTCTGAAGGTTACATTGTCACCAAGACAATCCTTCATTGTTGAGACTTCATATCGAGACCCTTAAGCTACTCTGAGTGTATACAGTCGGCCAGACATCTCCTAGTCGCCAAGAGATCTTCCTGAATGTTCAAGTCACCCCGATGACTACAATCGGCAAGACATCTCCCTGTCGCTAGGACCACATATCGACACACTTGAGTTACCTCAACGGCTCCAGGAGAAAACATATCAGTGAGACAACCCTCCATCGCTAAGTCTTCATATCAAAGCAAACAGGTTACACCGATGACTCCAGTCACCATAGGTCACACCGACGTACGCTAGGCACCCCATAACAAACCCTTCTGTCACAGAGACATTTCCACTCTGCAAAGGGTTACAGTGAATGCACCAAGTCATAGCGATAGGTCCATTCGGCAAGACATAAGCAAAGTCATAGCGACATGAGCAAAACACAAGATTATTGAACTGTCAGTCGGCCAGACACCATGAATGTCACAGCAACCGTGCTTTCTCATGAGATAAAATATTGTTTCTTTCTCCAAACCCATTTTAATAAGAGTAAAAAATGTTCAAATATTTATCTTTAAATATTATAAAGAATAACCAAAATATATGAGAGATTTCATGAAGGAAAAATATAAAGTATCAACCATCTCAGTCAATGTCCAACTACAAAATAACTAATTTAAATACATAAGATGTAATAAATTTTCTTCTTTTGGTAATTTTTTTATAGCTTAGGTAAATCTATTTATTATTTCAATAATGTTTAACAATTCAACATTATTTAGCAACATAGAGAACAAATGAAATTTCAACAATACTCAAGGAATGGGAAACAATACATATTGTCATATTCCTATGTTTTTTAAATACTGGAGTAGGTAACTTCATATTCAAATAAGCATACGTAATAGTTTAGTTTCACTATTGTTTGAAGGCTTATGTAGCTACTTTGATGTCACAAAAAGAGCAACATGTTGGGAAGTATATTATAATATTACAAGGATCGGTAAACTATATAGATTCAAGATGAATTAGTCCTTGCAAAGTTTGTTTGTAGAGACCCAAAGGTAGCTTAAATAGACTTCTTCTTCCAATCAACAGGAAACACCAACAATATAGTAGGATCTAAAAAGCTGTGGATTATATTTAGCGTAAATTTTCTTAAGATTTTGATTAACATTAGAGGTTTATTTGGCTAATAAGTTTGTAACAAAATCCCATTCTCTATGAATAAAAAAAAATAGAATCAAAGTTTCATGAATGATATACAATCTACACCACAAAATATGCCAATCTCCAAGAAGATTATTCCTCTAAACTAATTCATAGGAATTCTATAGATCTGCAAGCATAGATTGAGCCTTTATTTTATTATTGGTGCTAAACCCCATAGTGGAAGAAAGAAATGAACTTAATTGGAATTATCTCACCTAACTCCACCAATCTCGCAACAAAATAATTATCATGTGAAGAACCATTAGTGTTAGTTTTTGGAATATATAATGGAGACCATTTGCCTACTCTATTCTCCTTGTGAAAACATTTCATCCTAGTGAGAGAAAGAGTGGAGGTAACCAAGAGATCAAAATATAACATCCAAAGACATTAAAAAATGATCAATGGAATAGCTAGTCACCAAATTTTATTTTATTAAGTCAATAATATATTCCAAATACATCTAATAAGACATCAATAACCTTGGAACATTCAAATATTTATTTTCAAGCTAAAATTTCCAAATAATAAAGACAAAACCAATATCCCAAGCCACCAAAAGTATAGATCTAGAACCAAGAGGATGCTCAAGAAAGTCTACTCATTCTTTGAGATTTTTGCAAGCTATTGAAGTCTACAACTAAGTTCCTCTAATAGTTTTTTAATTTTCTACTTTTGTGTTTGGTGTGCATTATTATTTTTTTACATGAAAACTTCTCCTTTATTTTAAGCACAAAATAAATGACTTCTTCTATATAACGAATTAACAAGAAAGAAAAACTATTAAATTGAGGTGCACAAAACAATTTTATTCTTGGACAATTTTTTATATCATCTTCCACATGACTAGTGTGAGTATTGAGTTAGTTAAAATCTTTAGTGTTCTAACGTAGATGACTCTCATTCACATTATTTGTTGATCTTCTTAAGCACATCTACTAAGTAGTTGGTTAGCATAAATTGATTCTTGAGATTCATCACAATCTGATCGTGTAATGAGATCTTTCTTTTTTCCCCAATGTAGATGGTTCTTGTTCATTGAATTCCACCACCACCATAAGGAAACATGTCCTTCCAACTTCAGTGTGGCATACTGCATATGCTTAAAGCATCTTTTATCAATTTGAACTTGAAATATTACTTAAACTCAATGATCTATTCCAACAAGTCTTTTAGATTTAGACATTTTGAGTAGTTGAGATATAAATTATCAATTTACTCTTTGTCTTCAGAAAGATTATGATAAATCTACCTTCTAAACTAAGTTCATCCTTTAAAATAATATCTTTACAAATTTTACAACTCATTCTCTCACTTATTTATTTTAATTCTCGCATCAATAATTATAAGATAAACTCTATAATTAATACTGATCCTTAACATTATAAACTATAAATATTAATCTAATTCCACAATCTTATTTATTTTTCAACCTCACAACACACCATATACTTTTATAATAAAACAAATATTATTTGTTGAGCTTCTTAAACACATCTACTAGGTAGTTGGTCAGCATAAATTGATTCTTGAGATTCATCACTATGTGATCCTGCAATGAGATCTTTCTTTCTTCTCCTATATAGATGGTTCTTCTTCATTGAATTCCACCACAAGTAAACATGTCCTTCCAACTTTAGTGTGGCATACTTCATATGCTTACCATCTTTTATCAATTTGAACTCAAAATATTACTTTAACTCAACCATCTTTACAAATTTTACAACTCAATCTCTCATTTATTTATTTTAATTCTCGCATCAATAATTATAAAATAAAATCTATAATTAATACTCATCATTAATATTATAAACTGTAAATATAATCTAATTCCACAATCTTATTTATTTTTCAACCTCACAACACACCATATACTTTTATAATAAAATTTTATAATAAAACAGAAATTATCTGACCTAATATAAAAGGGTTTTCAAAAAGATACAATATAAAGTATCAGCAATCCTTTACATCAACATCCACCTCCAAAATCAGTTAACATGAGAGGAAAGAAACTTTCGTCTCTCGCCATTTCTCAGGCGGTTGAGAATAATCTATATATTATTTCCTTTTCAAAGACCTGAACCTTCCAATATAGTCTAGCAATTCCGCATTACTAGGAGAATGGCGAGAATACATCTACCGTAGCAGGTGAGTTCTGTAGCCACTCCCACATAATTAAAGGACTGCGTCAACATGAATTAGTCCTTAATCCAATAAAATAATATAAAAAAATGAATTATTCAATGCTGAGTAGTTAATGTTTCATCTATATAAAGCATTGTAATACACAATTCAATTACACATTCATATCTGAGCTCTTGTTTCTGCTTCTTCTGTCTCTCTTGTACAATGGCTAACGGCATGTTTTACTTCACGTTGGGAACTTTTCTGTTGATATGTTGTTACAGCGACAAAGTCATGGCAGCCGATTCCGATCCATTGCAAGATTTCTGCGTTGCTGACATGGAAAGCAAAGGTGAGTACATAACTTTGTAGAGTGCCATGATATGATTTTCTTATTAGAGGACTTGCTAACAAATTGCTTAAAAACAGTTTTGGTGAACGGATTCGTTTGCAAAGATCCAATGGCAGTTTCAGCAGACGACTTCTTCTTCCGGGGACTTGGGCAGCCAGGGAACACAGACAATGCAGTCGGCTCCAACGTAACGGCAGCGAACGTTAATCAGATACCAGGCCTCAATATGTTGGGAATATCGCTGGCCCGTATCGATTTCGCAGTGGGTGGAATAAATCCTCCTCACACACACCCAAGAGCCACTGAAGTTCTTGTTTTACTGGAAGGTGAACTTCTTGTCGGTTTTATTGACATGAACAACAAGTTTTTCAGCAAAACGTTGGAAAAGGGAGACGTGTTTGTGTTTCCAAAGGCACTGGTGCATTTCCAGCAGAATGTGGGACACGAAAATGCAGTGGCCGTAGCTGCATTAAGCAGTCAGTTTCCGGGAGTTCAGACAATCGCCAATTCTCTGTTTGCAGCTGATCCCCCTCTCCCCGATTCTGTATTGAGCAAGGCCTTCCGCATCACCCAAGAACTTGTGGATTTCATTCAGGCCAAATTCGCCTAAGATTGTGAAGCTGAATTTGCTGTGGTCGATTAAATAAAACAATAAAGAGACCACATGGAAAGACCCTATTTATCATTTCATTTTTCTTACAGTTTAATAGAACTACTAACACTGTTGTACTATTTCATGGGAAATGAACCAGGCTTACGTACCGAGGGTGCGGTGATTATAAAATATTTAATTATATTTATAATTTTTATTTAAATTTTAATTAGCAATTGAATTTTAAATTATGAGATAAATGTTTAGCATATTGAAAAGATTAATGTTAAAATTTAAAATTATGGGGTAGGATTTTTTAATATGATATTAATAATGGTGTTTTAAGTATATGTTTAGTATATTGAAAAGATTAATGCTAAAATCTAAAATTGTGGGATAGATATGGTACGAGATAATGAGAATACAAGAATGCATTTCATATGTCTACAATTATAAATCCTAAATTTTACCATCTTACTTTTTGGTTATATTATAATACTATAATAAAAGTGAATATAAATCTTGCATACATTTATTATCAATACTTTTTAAAAATTTAAAGAGGGACAACTTGTATGGCCCAACCTCTTAGGTAACAATTATATATATATATATATATATTTTGGGTTGTTCCCATTCTTATTAGTAACTCAAGTTACATTGATGAAAAATATAATCTTGCCTTAATTTGAACCTCGTGATGCAAGTTATGAGAAGGATGACATTTGATGTATGTTGTATAATGTCATTTTGATACTTCACTAAGATTTTAGTATGAGGACAAAATCTTAAGGCGTAACAATGAGATTTTAGTACTAGAATCTTATAGTCTATGACCTTAGCATGCATAGTGATAGTAGAGATTTGTAGGTTTGTTAATAAGCTTGGTACTATCACTTTACAAATCAAGATGCATATAAGGTTGCTATATTATATAAAATAGTGCCATTAGTGATTCTTGTAGGGTTGTGGGGAAATATAAATTTAAGATAGTTATTAATTTCATTTATGATTTCCTATTAATATAATTGAGGTTGAAAACAAAATTTGTCCTTATGCTTATTGTTTGTTATTGTTGAATCAATACTATGAGGTTACTCTCACCTTAACAATGAAATGTTTAACCCTATTTTAACTCTTGGAATATTTTCATGACATGCATTTCGTGAACTTATCAAAGTTGTTACTTTGAATATAACTTTTATTGAACTAGTGATGATGATACCTCTATAATTAGGATTTCATATGTAATTGACTTACTCATTTATTTTGTAATCATGTACGAAAGGGATATTTAATTTGAAAAGGTACATGTAGTTACAATATTAATAGCCTAGGGAATTATAATGTGAATTATGGTTATTAGATTGATTTAAAATAATTTAAATTCACCCTAATGTAATACTAATTGAATCATTCTTGGAGATAAATTTACAAATCTTATCGAAGGGCATGACTTAAATATTTGATTGACTTTGAAATGTGATTACTAGGTTATCTAGACATGATGAAATTTAATGACTATATTTTCTTCATTTTAAAAACCAGAATTATAAAATTTGATAATGTGGAGTGGAAAGATTTGTGTATGCTAACCTTCAAAATTGTATTTTTTTCATCTAACTGTAGTCCACTAAAGCAAGATTGAAGTATGTAAATTAAATTATTATCAGCCAATAAAGTGACTATGTATCTTATTTTGATTATTTCTATCAATGTGAAATGATAGTTGAAATAAGTAAGAATATGCATGTACAAGAGTTAATGGGAGGATGAGAGAATCCAAAAGACCCTATTCAACCTACTTTACATTGTGAAGTAATGTGCTTGGTTGTGTTAATGTTGAACTAAACATTATATTTTTTTGGTGAGAGAAATCAATTGAGTGTGTAATTATCACTTTTGTTTTGTTTAATTCCTCAAATCTCCTATGATCACACCTCTTCTCTGATTTGTCTCAACTATTGTAGGCCTTGCATCAAGACTTGTTTTCATTTCTCTCATTTCTTGGGAAAGTTTGTCTCCCATCTCTTTTTCCAACCTTTCTATTGCTCTTTCCACAACATTCACCCTTGGAGGCATCTTTTCTTGTCTTCAATTCACTGAATCAACCTTTGTCTTTATTGGCTCTAATACCAATATGATGCAGAGGGGGAAAGGACTCAAAAAAATATTCTAAACACTTCCAAATAATATTTCAACACAAAGGATGCTAATGTGCACATTTGTTCACTCTAGGCAATGTGTTCCCAAGCCTAAAACATGGGGGCAGCATTCTAATGGTACTATATCATTAAAGACAACATGGAATGAGGGAAATTTGGTGTATCTAGGTCTATTTCAACATAATTCAAAGGTTTTCCCAACATACATAGCCCAAATCAAGTGTTAGACACCATGAATCATGCAATTTAGGGTTTGTTGCCACTAGTACCTTAGACCAAAGCATCAAACAAAGAGGAATGCAATTTTTCAAACCAACTCCAAGATTGTGTAGACCTATTACAACCTCCCATAATGGTTCTCCAACTTATCAACATCAAATGGTGCATGGGTTTATTGAAATAGAGTTGACCCTAGGTTTTTTGGACAATTACATAAAATTGCAAGCATATTGGACACATCAAGAACTTCTTCCAAACTGACAATCAGACTTCATCCTTTTTCAAATACATGGGAAGCATTAAGACAAATATTTCCACCAATTTTTATGGGTTTTTATTGGTGGAAAATTTTCCCATCCATTTTTGTTTGTTTCCTAGAAACTCTAGGCAGGATTTTGACCTACAGTCACAAAAAAAACAATATCTTACAAAAAACTTGATGAAAATCTACCAAAATAGGTGCATATTATAGATAACTCTCTCATCTAACTTCTCCAACTAGTTTCAGGACTATACCATGCAATACCAATCCTACAACATGATTTACAGTTAGTTTTCATAGAAAATACAATGTAGAACGTGGAAAAATGATGATCTTCTCATTCAAAGCTTCTCCAACCCTTGGGATCAATGATACAAGGAATATTTAACATGTTCCAATTATTTACAACTGAAAATCTGACCATCCACACTTTTGTTAACTCTAATGACATCATTTGTAACTTTTTGACAACATTTTCACAACTTTTAGCAACTTTTGCAACTTTTTATGTAATATGACACCAAAACATCATAAAACATCCAAAAATGACTCCAAATGACTCAAAATGGTCTCAAATGACCTTGTTGACTCCAACCAAACCAAAAAACCAATTTTATCAATCATGACAACATTTTCCTCAAAAAGGTGCATAAGGGTGTTGTTGACAATGGTTTTACTCACAGTAGATAGATCGAATAAAATATCCATAGAAAAGACCACAAAGAGCCTATCCTTCTTGAAAGATATGGAACAAAGACAACCTAAGGAAAAAATTTGCATTCACTGAAGCAAAGATTGACTTTCGTTCAATCCCAAGTCTTCGATAACCAGGTCATGGTTGCACTAGGGTCGCTCTCGGGTAATGATGTGATAATTGTTGTTAATCTCAAAGGGATCTTTTCACATACATACACATATATATGCTTCTATGTTATTTCTTTGAACATTTTTAGATTAGCATTCCTAATTGAAATGATAAACTCATACATCATGAAACCAAAAGATTTGATATAAGATTTCATAGACCATCACTAATTTCTTTGCTATCACTTAAGTAGATTTAACATTAAGCATTCAACAATTTCATGGAGAATAAAAGATTTTCAACAAAATTATTTCCATTCACTTATATTTTTTAGAATATTTTCAAAAAATATTAAACATCTATTCTAAAGAAAAATATAAAAAAATATTGAAAAATAAAAGTTTGTCCCAGTTATTCTCCATGGATGCCCCAAAGAATTAATCAAAACAGAGCAAACCGCTTTATATTTCACCAGATTGCTTCATAGCTACATATAAAATAGTGCAAGCTTTTAAAGAGAGAGGATTTCATTTATGGACACTGAGTAGGTTCTAGATGCACCCTTAAACAGTGCAACATACAATCTTGTTTGGCCGAACTTACAAAACCAACTACAAAAGATACTTGGATAGGTAGCTATCCATAAAGCTCTGATATCAATTAATGTCTACGTGCATACAAAGTTTTACACCGGAATGGTTCAGAAAACAAGAAAAAAGAACAAAACTTAAAAGAAGTTTTTGCTCCTCTAACATCCACAAATTCTGAACTTAAATGAAAATTAAGCATCCTCTGGCCTTTTATAGAACACAAGACTCAGATAGGATAAGACATCTACATGAGAGGAAATATAAGGGACCAATCTCATCAAGGCACGTGGAATATTGTGACCAATAGGAGAATTGCAATTGAATTCAATGGAAGCCAACTCTAATTACTCGTTGAAGCTCTTCAGGTTCTACTTTTTCATATTTGTCAAGATTCCTTCTGAAATCGAACAAATTTATCGAAACAAAGGTATATAGGAGCCTTCCATTATAATGGAGTGATAAGGTGGAAGTCGAACTCCTATATCTCAAGTTCCCCGATTTGAACATTCTAGGAATAAATCACTCCCAGAATAGATAAACTTTGTTACTGCATTCCTAAACTCTAGCATCCCAATGTCCTAGTAACTGGCACATCCTTGCAACAAACTTTGTTCCAACATGAGCCTCTTAAGTGCATCATTGAACCTAGTAATAATGTAGAATTTTTTCGCCAACATAATTTTCCTGATCGTCCATACCCGAGCTTTGCATCACAATTGATATCTCCTGCAATCACAAAATTCCAAATATTAATCCCCTTTTAAACAAATATGTCACAACATCTCATGTAAATAAAACTCGCTTCCAAAAAGAATATCATAAATCCTTGTATATATATCACCACGAGGATCATTATACAAATATAAAAAATTAGCATTTCTTTTCACATTGCAACCTGGTACCTAGTATCCGATATCCGGTTTTCAGCTTTACCCACTTACTTTCCTGGACCTCGGTTATACCAGAACTCCATCTTACTGGACCGGAGTCATTCACTTGAACTTCACATTACCTTTCACCTTTTTTGTGTTTCTGGTACCCGGTACCTGGTGCACGAAACACTTACCATACAAAATACTTTCTTTAATCAAATATTTCTCTTTCTTCCTTTTCACTTCCGATGATCTTCCCATTTGTTAGCTCTTTCCATAGGAGTTATATTTTTCACTTGGGTCCCCAAGTCTTTTTAGTCTTGGGGCGTGTTGTGAGACCACACAACACATGCCCCTACACCAGTAGTACATTCATGAAAGGAATATTTGCATACTTATACCACCTTATACCATTACAAATATAGAATATGTGCATACTTATCAAAATAGATAAACAATATAAACCATAAGATAGTGTTTACATGGGAAAACCCTTTCGAGAAAAAACACACACTCCAATCATGCAACTCAAATATATTATCAACAATAATAGAACAATTCAATACAGTCTCAAATCAATGCTCAAGAGTCTTCACAGTATAATGAGAATCTAGAAAAAAATTGGCAACATAATGGCATGTAAGCTTCTTCAAACCTACCACCATAAAAATTACTAAGTCTGCAAGTATTTATAACCTCTGAACATGAAGCAAATTTCCCAAAACTTGCCATAACCAATTTCCATGCCCAATGTGTGAACATGAGTTCATTATGTATCATACTGAAATTTTTAAAGCTAAACGATTTAAACTATAAACCCCAAATAAAAATTCCAGGATAACATCAATGGATCATTTCTTAAATGAAAACACATGTAAAATGAAACTAAACTATGAAAACTAAAAAAACATGAGCATTCAAAAGAAATCAAACTCCATTGTTATCCTATCTAAAAGATCTTGTCTTTACTCTCATATTTTTGTAGCAAAAGCACAAGAGGCTATGTAGAATGGATTTTGATCAAAATGAGATTGGAGTTCTTGTTTAAAAAGTGAGGAGAAAGTGAGCTTATATAGATGTCCTCGTGGGTGAATCCACATTTTGGGAAGAATGTGGGATTAAAAGAGTAAAAGGAAGAAATGCACATGCAAATGGTAAATAAATGAAATGGATAAACTAATAAACATGTGCAATATTTTAATGATTTAATGAATTGGATAAATGGGATATGCAAATAGATTAATGTATGATTATGCAAATGGTTAAAGTGAAATGATTAATGATTTATGCAAATGAACGAATGATTATGGATAAATAATATAATATTTTAATGATTAATGGATAAATAATACTTTCATGATTATAGATTTATAAATGATTTAATGAGAAATAAATACTTATAAAATGGTTATGAAATATGAATATGAAATGAATTATATATAGAATGGATAATGGATTTATGAATATGGAAATATGATTTAATGTATGAATATAATGATTTTGTATAAAATGTGTAATGGATGTATTTAAATGATTATGGAAGATTTAATGATTATGCAAATGGTTAAATGATTTATGTAGATGACTAAATGAAATATGCAATGGATAAAGATGATTATGAGGACATTTTTATGTGTCTACATTTTGCCCCTCTTTGAGACAATGCAGCCTGTAGCATTGTTTCAAAGAAAAAAGATTGATTAACTGATACATGCCCCAAGGATATCCTGGTAAGGATGATGATAAGGATGATATGCCCCCTCGAGAGATTGATCGAACAAGCTATGATAAGATTAATCTCTCAATAGATCATGAGGAGAAGATTTGATAATTGATATTGTGTGAGTGATTAAGTAGAGATGTACATTTGATGAAAATGCATATTTGATGGGCGTAACTAAACAATTGATGTAAATGATCAGTATAGTCGGGTTGATAAGCTGATTGAGCTGATCGAGCTGATTGAGATTGATGCTAGCGCAAAACTTGATGATTGATTAATAAATTGAGTGATTAAGGAGTAGTAAAGTCCCATGGTAAAAGACAAGTTGATTGATTTGATATTTGGATTAAAAGACAGGTATTAGTAATCATTCTTTGAAATAAGGAACATGAAGAAAATGAAATGATGAAGGAAATGGATGATGGAAGAAATGATAGATGAAAAAGAGATATGAAGGAAATGAAAGTGGTGAAGCTTATTGTGCTTTACAAAGTGATTTTATCATCATAGAGCTTATTATGTCGCAAATTAGTATAAGTGTCTAGATAACATGAACATCTAGACGATCTGAATACTGTTTTCATTTTTATTTAGCAATGAAGTATAAGCATCTAGGTATGAGGACCTTAGATGAATTGAATACTTATTGCATGGAAGATACTATCAGACAAGGAATTTTCTCATCCACACTAAACTCATAAGTCCTCAATGATTTTAGACAACCATGTCTTAAGACGAGTTGTCATGTGAATACGAAACAATCCACAAATAGCAAACAAGTGAACATGCCCCATCCTCGCCTCTCTAGTCCAAGAAATCCTCGAGAAGCTAAAAGACATGCCACCAAAGATAAAAATCATAAAATAATCAAAGATAGACAAACAAACATGCATCAAGCTTCAATGTAAAACTGATTCTTGTTACAGTTTATGTGTTTGGTTGGATCTAAAAGGGAGATTAATAGGTATGTTGCAATGTTTTCTTGATTGTCAATCATGGCGTGTTTTGATTCTATTGAAGTTAAAAGTTGTGTGGTAATCTCAAAGTGTCACTGTTTTGGGATTTTTTGAGGTTATTTGATTTTTTTGGATTTTTTTTAGGACATTTTTTTTTTTTTTGTGTTTTTTGAAGTTTTAAAGATGGAGCGAGATGAAATGTGATATGATTGATTGAAGAAACAAGATGCCCCACAATAGAGGTAATGCAACCATGGATAAATGATAGATCAAAATGAAAGATTCACTACAAAACATGTCACACAAGCAACATATCTTTTGTCAAAAAATGATAATGGTCGATTGATTAAGATGCCAAGAATGATTGATTCCATAAAGCATGATGATGATAAGTACTTAGGATCACTGATTCCTCTAAGTACAATAAGGTTGATGATTTTTGATGATTGATTGACCAAAGATATGAGGATTGGATATTTTTTTTCATCTAGGCTCAAATATGATTTGTGTGATAAGATTCAAGGTTGCAAAGGGACATGATGACCCACACTGGGGTAGTGTAATCATGGATAAATGATAAGGATGTGAACTATGATGGAATGAAATGCATAAGGATATGAAAGGAAATCCAAAGCATGCATTTGTAATTTTTCCCCTAATCTCATCAAGAACAAAGGGAGGAAATGTGACATGAATTTGGAAAAGTTGGGAGATACAGAAGAGAAGACTACAAGGATAAGGCTAATGAATAGGATGATCAAGATCAACTAGATAGGATATGGACACAATGCCTAAGTATTTTACCCCTATTCCTCATCAAGACCAAGGAGGGGAAGAAAGGATGTATTTAGATAGAATGGTGGAATATGGATAAAGTGTATAGGATAAGATGTATGACGTTCAAGAAGATCCTTAACCTTGTCTAAATCAAAGGTGTAAAGGTAAAGGATGAACGTAAAGAGGATAATGAATGATAGGATGGAGGGAACTTGCCCCCAAGTGTAGAGTGCAAGAGAAAGGGGAAAAAAAATAGGATATGGATAATGAAAATGGAAGGTAGTATATGCATGATAGGAAGATGGAGGGAGGACTCAATCATCAAGTTTCACAGCTAATATCCCTTGAATATGTGCTCTAATAAACCATGGCAATGAGGATTAGACTCGTAAATGTTGGTAGATTAATGGTATGATGGAAGAAGCTAAGGACTTATGCAAAGGTTTGGATTAAAGGAGGATAATGGGGGAAGGATGTTGGATAATGGATAGGAGGTTAGAATGATTATTGATGGTTATATGGAAAGGATGGAAAGATCAACATCGGCACACACCTTGAAGGGTGGTGGAGTGATGGAGGAAAAATGGATTTTGAAGGTGACAGGTTTTTAGATGGAATATTGGAGGAAGATTTTGGATTAGCAAGTTTGGATGCCAATTTATATTTTATTGCTTCTATGAGACTTTTAGGAATCCACATAGCTTTTGAATTTTATTGTTTCTTTGTGGGCCTTTGTGGCCTTTGAGATTTTTATTTTTTCTTAATGGACCTTTGTGACCTTTGAAATTTTTCTTTTTGCTTTGTGGGCCTTTGTGGCCTTTGATTTTTTTTTTTTAAACTTTGGATCAGATTTTCTTTTATTTTTGCATGTCTCTTCAAGGAGATATGTTGATCCTTTGATACATGTGGTCTTTGATATGGAATCTTTTGAAATTTGGCACCTAAATTTCTTCCAAGAGAAATGGGAAAGGTGGATGGAGATGAATGATATGGAGGTATTGTGGATGGGTAAATGTAGGTAGAATTTTGAGAGGGCATCAAGGATGTGTGCCTTTGTTGTTCTTGATGAATAAGAGATGGAAGGATGTAGGGCCCCAATATGGATGGAAGGGTTGAAGAACTAGGGTTTGGATGATAAGGACCAAGGATAGATGGAAGGTTTGATGGACTAGGATAAGGACCTAGGATAGATGGAAGGTTTGATGGACTAGGATACTTAGGTTCATTTTGATGGAATCTAGACTTATGATGGGTACCAATGTCTTAAGTGTGAGGTGTATAACCAAGGCCATGATAATATGGATTTTCTTGGATATAAATGGGTTCTAGGATACCTTGTTCGTGAAGGCCTAATCCTCTACCTTTGTACCTCGTTCATACTTTGACATATTTGTTTGCCAATGGGATATGTATTATTTATGAAACAAGATGCAAGTCCATCATGAGGTGGACATGTGATATGGAAGGAATAATAAGATATTGGAGTAAACCACCTTGGATAAAAGTGAGGGAACCCATATTATAGGTAAGGGGTTCATGGATAGCTTGAATAGGGGTAATAGACTCTTGTGGAGGATTGTGATCATGAGGGGAATCAAGATGAATGATAGGATCTTGACATGGGGATGATGGGGTACTTTTATTTTGACTTGGAAAAAGATCACGAGGTGTAGGAGATGGAGTAGCTTGCTCTTTATTAGGTATGGAATCATCATGAGATGGAAGGGTATCATCATGAAGTGGTATGAAAGGCACATCTTGATCATGAGAAGGAGGTACATCATCATGGAATGAAAGGGTATCCTTGAATGGAGGTACATCTTGATCTTGATGAGAAAGGGAATCCTGAGATTTTGTGGAAAGAATTTCTTGATCATCAGATGGTAGGACATCATTGGATATGATGGAATAACTATCATGCTCTTGGGATGTAATATAATCATGAGATTGTATGGATTCATTAGATGAGGTGGAAGGAGTACTTGGAAGGATACTTTTCCCTTGAGATGGAAGGGGATCATCTTTGATGAAACAAAAAGAGATAAGGGTAACATCATGAGGTTCTTGAGAGATGGGATCTTGGTCAAAGATTGGAAAGCATTGGATATTTTTGGTATCATTATATGGAGTGGAAAGAATACTTTGATCTTGATGTGCAAGGGATTTTATGCTATCATGCTTTGGAGTAAGAGATTGACATGAATCATTGGATGTAGACGGTATGATGGGAGAGGATGATTGGATAGATTCATTAACTTGGGTGAAAGACTCATGAGGTTTATTTTGACTTATGAGGGATGAAGATAGATGCATGACATGGTAGGATTGCACAATATTATTTGTGTTTGAGGACTTAGATTTGGGTTTCTCATTAACCTTTGCAAAAATTCAAAAACATTAAACATGGATGATGTAGTTTTTGGTGGTGATAAAGGGTTTACATGAGATGATTGCACCATTTCATTTAAATGTTGGGATTCTAGTTGTTTTTCAAGCTCTTTCAAATGATGTTCAAAATATTTGATCCTTTGGTCTCATTCATAGGTTGGGGATGAATATGGAGGATAGCAGTTAGACATGTTTGGTTAATGGTTTTGGGAGTCTTTTGAGGTGTTTAGGGATGATTAGAGATGATTAGTGAAATTTTGGGAAGGTTATGGATGGTTTAAGGATGATTATTATGATGGATGAAGCATGAGACCCAAAGGTTGTGATAGTTGATGATGTTTGATTGAGATTGAAAATGTTGGTGATAAGAATGCAGTTCAAACACAAAAGCACAATTTATGAATTTTTTGACTTGACTTGAAGACAAGCACAACCTATGGTTGGCCAGGACAATATTTTTTGGGTTCCCACTTGGATTTCTCTAGTCACACCTATTTAGAGTGAATAGCTTAGGATTTTGGTGACACTAGCTCCCCCTTACACAAGACTCACTTCTCGGGTACACCAAACTCTGAATTCCCCAAAGAGGAATTTTCTATCTCTACTTTGAACCATGAAAGTGTGGGATGACTTCGGAGGTCGGCCTCTTGTGCCAGAAAATAGAAGAATTTTGGCTTTCTACACAAAGGTTTCTAGTAAGGACATCTGGTTCAAGGGGTACTATGATAAACTCCCTCGAGAGGTCTCCCAACCCTTAGAACAAGGGCTTTTCACATCATAAAGATACTAAGGTAGATCTATCATGTACCACTTCCCATTGATCACAATTTTTTATTGTAACCACACATTTATATATAGTCATTTGAAAGATCTTTGCTTTATCCCGTTACCTCTTGGGTCATTCCCACCTTTTGAAGTGGGGTGGTAGGCCCTCTAAGGGGTAAACACAGAAATAGATGGGTCTCTAGCTTCTAATCACCGAGTTTGCACAAGGTGAGAGCATACACCTACCATCTTACAAGCATGAAAAATAGTGGTTTATTAACCCCCTAGTTAAATCTATGTGAAAAAAGATAGTTGTTCTTTTTAAACACCAATTGAAGTGTTTGCTATACTAAAAGACAATTGGTTTTGAAAAAATCAAGTCTTCAGGAAACGTCTTGCACCAAATGTCATTAGTAGTTTAAGCCTCCAAGTCTTCGACAAATGTATATTCAAGTTTCAATTTTAGATCTTTGATGTATGCAATCCTACACAAAAATCCAAGTCAATAATGATTAGCAATAAAATAAAAAATTAAACTAAAAATGAAAGCAAAATTGGTTCCAAACCTAGCCAATAAAAACTACTTAATCTAATCAAAACAAACGATTTATCTAAATTTAAAAACTATTTAAAACTAAAAAAAATCATAATTAAAACTAATTAAATAAAAAAATATCCTTATTAATGTTGAAAATGAAGGTAATATTTTAGCTTAAAACTTGTAAAACTATGATACTGTAGATCTAATTAAGTGTTCTTTGTCACAATTCTTTGTGTATGATTAATTTGTTTAGATCAATTTTACCAATTGTAGAAAGAGACAGAAGATTGTAGAAGAATGAGACAAGGAGATAGAAGTGACACAACATATACGTGGAGAAACCCTTTCGGGAAAAAACTCCACTAGAATCAATAGTGCTTGTATTATTTAACCTTAGAACAAGATTACAATAATTATATTGTATCAATCCTTTATTGATATGCTTCCTTGCCTTCAACAATCCTTCTTCACAACCTGTGATAAACTCTCATGGAACTCTCATACACTTGCTTCAATTAATATACAATTAATGAGCACATAAACTCATAAGAGTTGTACAAATACAAGAGCATAAATCTCCTCACAAAAATATACACCTAGATTGGGAAAGTAGAGTTCCATAATGTAATCTAAATTCAAACCAAAGTCTTCCTCAATTTAGGTGCCCCAAACTGAACACTTAACTAAACTTTGGTCAAGAAAAAATCTTGCAAACTTCACCTCAAATTTGGCACCCAAGAATGGGCCTACTTGACTAAGCCTTGTAAATATCTTCTCATGCAAAAGGTGTTAATTGAAAGATGCCAACTTGGGTGCCCAAGGTGGTCCCAAGTCAATCTTAGTTAACTAAAACATATATCTCTCCACCAATTCATGTAAACATTATGCATGATTGACCATCCCCACTTAACTAAAAGTATCCACCTGTTATTTGTCATGCAACTGAAATCATTAGTCATGCAATTCAAGTCAACTAGCATTCAACTCAAAATAACTACATGCAACTGAAGATAACTAAACCATAACTAAACTAAACTAAACTAAACTAATACTGAATTGAACTAAACTAATAATGCCACTCCAATCGTGTAAATATCAATGCCTAATTTGTATGATCTAAACATGCATTACTGAAGTGTTATCAATCCTCCAAATAGTTAACTGAAGCAAGGTGGATTCCACCTTCCATGTGAGTGCCCCATGTGCTCCTATCTTGTAGGAGCTCTTCTTGGATGTCCCCACATGTTCTTATCATTTAGGAATAATCACAAATGTCAATTTACATGTTCATTTCATTCAAATTTAATCTCTTTCTAATCCTAGTGTTGGGGAACACTTTGCAAGGACTTAGGAGATACATGAAATATGTTTAGGATTGCAATTAAATGACATCCTATTCCCAACATTCTCCCACTTGACATTATACACTGCAATTATTTTAAACAAAGAATCATTATTATAAATCAAGTACAGGACTCAAGGCCAATGGCCTCCTGCACCAAGAGAACTTATCTGTAGGAACTGGTTTCGTAAGAAAATCTATAGCATTGATCAAAGTGTCAACTTTCTCAATCAATACCTTCCCACTCTCAATCATTTCTCACAGAAAGTGATATTGAACATCAATATCCTTAGTACAAGCATGATATATAGGATTTTTGGCTTTTAACAAATAGCACTCTGACTATCAAATTCAAGTCTAATTTTCTTGCAATTAAAACCAATACCTTTCCCAAGCCTCTATAACCAAACTACCTCTTTAGAGGCATGTGAAGCATCCATGTACTCTGCTTCTATGGTGGAAAAAGCAACCGCAAGCTTCCTCTTACTCATCCAACTAACTGCATCTCCAAACAAAGTAAACACATAGCCACTTGTCGACCTCTGACTCTCCAGGTTTCCTGCCCAATCTAAATCAAAAAAACCCTATATGTCCAATGATTTGTGCATAATATCAATATCATTAGCACCATGATAAACCAAACAGTAATCAGAAGTGCCTCATAAATATCTAAACACCCTCTTGACATAAGTCCAATGTTCTTTACCAAGGTTAGACATAAACCTACTTAGAACTCCCACTACTTGGGCTATATCTGGTCTTGTACAAACCATTGGATACATCAAACTACCAACTACACTTACAATGGAGTCACCAATCCATTGTATATACTTTCATACATGCAAAAACATGGGCTCAAAACCATGAGCTCCAAAACCATGGACCAATACAACTAGCACAAAACCATGTGCTAAAGGCCACTAAAGGTTAATCCACTAACTCTAACCCAAGAACTAGTTTAACCCAACAATCCCCCCCTTACCACCTGGGAGAACTCCTCTCTTACGAAGCCTTTCCTTTCATGGATTAAGAAAGCCATACTAGGTCTTACTACCATCAAGCCAAATACATGTATTAAATTTTACATAGGACTCCATTTTTAGTTTCCTCATCTCATGTAACTAGATCCATTAAATCTTTCAATAGCTAGACGAGAAGTAGAACTCATTGTAACACACTTATTTTACAAATATACAATAACACAATAGTAAAAGCTCCCACTATAGCCAAAAAACTTCAAACTTTTAAGAGAAAGGCATCCCAAACCCTAACCAACCATTGGATCTAATACTAAATGTTGAAAATGAAGGTAATATTTTAGCTTAAATCTTGTAAAACTATGAGACTGTATATCTAATTAGGTGTTCTTTGTCAAAAATTTTTGTGTATGATTAATCTGTTTAGATCAATTTTACCAATTGTAGAAAGAGACAGAAGATTGTAGAAGAATGAGACAAGGAGATATCTAAGTGACATAGCATATATGTGGAGAAATACTTTCGAGAAAAAACTCGACTAGAATCAATAGTGCTTGTATTATTTAACCTTAGAAAAAGATTACACTAATAATATATCAATCCTTGATTGATATGCTTCCTTGCCTTCAACAATCTTTCTTCACAACCTGCAATAAACTCTGATGGAACTCTCATACACTTACCTACAATTGATAGAAAATAAATGAGAATGTAAACTCATAAGAGTTGTAAAAATACAAGAGCATAAAGCTCCTCACAAAAATCTACACCTAGATTGGGAAAGTAGAGTTTCACAATGTAATTTGAAGTCAAACCAAAGGCTTCCTCAATTTAGGAGCCCCAAACTAAACACTTAACTGAACTTTGGTCAAGAAAATATCTTGCAAACTTCACCTCAAAGTTGGCTTCCAAGAATGGGCCCACTTGACTGAGCCTTGTAAATATCTTCTCATGCAAAAGGTGTTAACTAAAAGATGCCAACTTGGGCACCCAAGGTGGTACCGAGTCAATCTTAGTTAACTAAAATATATCTCTCCACCAATTCATACAAAAATTATGCATGATTGATCATCCCCACTTAACTAAAAGTATCCACCTATTATCTTTCATGCAACCGAATTCATTAGTCATGCAACTCAGGTCAACTAGCATTCAACTCAAAATAACTACATGCAACTGAAGATAACTGAACTAAACTGAACTGAATTGATCTGAATTGATACTGAAATGAACTGAACTAATAGTGCCACTCCACTCATGTAAATATCAATCCCTAATTTGTAGGATCTAAACATGCATTACTGAAGTGTTATCAATCCTCCAAACATATAACTGAAGCAAGGTGGGTTCCACTTTCCATGTGAGCACCACATGTGCTCCTATCTTGTAGGAGCTCTTCTTGGATGTCCTCACATGTTCCTATCATTTAGGAATAATCACAAATGTCAATTTATATGTTCATTTCATTCGAATTTAATCTCTTTCTAATCCTAGTGTTAGGGAACACTTTCCAAGGACTTAGGAGATACATGAAATAGGTTGAGGATTGCAATTAGACAACATCCTATTCCCAACAATTAAAACTAATTAAAAATATCCATTTAAAACTATTTAAAAACTATCTAATTAAAACTAATTTAAACTATCTAATTAAAACTAAGAAAATTATACTAAAAAAAAAGATTAAACTAAAATTAAATTACAAGTAAATCTAAAAAGCTAAGCTAGCTAAACTATAAACACTTTTTGTTTTTTGTTTTTTTAAAGCTTTTTAGAATATTCTAAGGGAAACTATCTATTCATAAAAAGAAGGTAAGACATTTTAGAAAGTAAGACATTCCTTTTAGAGGAAAAATGGAAGCATCTTAATGGAGATCGAAATTGCAAAGATTGTGCCATATGAAGAAAATGAAAGCTTAAGAAAAAACCAATGCCAAAAGATGGGGAGACCGCGAGAGGGGGGGAGATTAAGAATGTAGAAATTGTCCACATAGCCAATGAGGGTTCATGTTTTCGGCAATTCAGGTGTGGGAAAATCATCAATTGTTCACTCCATAGTCAATGGTGCACTTGTTTATAATATCCAACAGACAATGGGATGTAATGTTGTATTAAGCTCATGACTTATGGAAGTTCTGGCAACTCTTCATCTACAAGCATCAAAGATGAAAAAGATAGAGAATTTTTTTGTAGAGCTATGGGATGTGTGTGGACATGAGAATTATAAAGATCATAGATCACTCTTATACTCACAAATTAATGGTTCACATCAAAAATAGTATAGAAGAAATACATTATGAAGTCGATAACAAAATATAATGCAAATAATTAGGTCATATTACAAACCAATGTACTTTCCACCAGACAAAAACAAATATCACTGCAAGAACGTTACTGGCCTAATATGGATGATAGAAGCTATCAGCTAAAAGAAACATTACTAGCATAAGGATGATTGGAAATGAGAAAACTATAGACATGCAGCCATAAACTAGATTCACGTCGGGTTCACCATTTGTATCATACTAAAATTTGAAAAGCTAAATGATTTAAACTATAAACCCCAAATCAAAATTCCAGCATAACATCAATGGAGAGATTCTTAAATGAAAACAAATGTAAAATGAAACTAAACTATGAAAACTAAAAAAACATGAGCATTCAAAAGAAATCAAAATCCATTGTTATCCTATCTACAAGATCTTGTCTTTGCTCTCAGGTATTTGCAACAAAAGCACAAGAGGCTATGTAGAATGAATTTTGATCAAAATGAGATTGGAGTTCTTATTTGAAAAGTGAGGAGAAAGTGAGCTTATATAGATGTCCTCGTGGGTGAATCCAGATTTCGGGAAGAATGTGGGATTAAAAGAGTGAAAGGAAGAAATGCATACAAATGGTAAATAAATGAAATGGATAAACTAATGAATATGTGCAATATTTTAATGATTTAATGAATTGGATAAATGGGATATGCAAATAGATTAATGTATGATTATGTAAATGGTTAAAGTGAAATGGATTGATGTTTTATGCAAATGAACAAATGATTATGGATAAATAATATAAATTTTAACGATTAATGGATAAATAATACTTTCATGATTATAGATTTATAAATGATTTAATGAGAGAGATAAATACTTATAAAATGGTTATGAAATATGAATATGAAATGAGTTATATATAAAATGGATAATGGATTTATGAATATGGAAATATGATTTAATGTATGAATATAATGATTATGTATAAAATGTGTAATGAATGTATTTAAACGATTATGGATTAATGATTAATGAAATGGATGAGTTAATGATTATGCAAATGGTTAAATGATTTATGCAAATGAATAAATGAAATATGCAATGGATAAAGATGATTATGAGGACATTTTTATGTGTCTACACATTATGACATGTCGTCATAATCAAAACTCATAATTATGACAATATTCCACAAATCAGCCCCTGTCCCATAAAATTATCCCCTACTACACATGCAATGAGCCTCCATGCATGCAAATACCTTGCATGTGTAGGTTCCCTCATCACATGGGTCCCACCTATCATAGTTAACTGGCAGTTTGTCATTCTTGACTCTTCCATCATCATAATCAGTCAAAAAATGGCATAGCAAGTTTTCATATCCCATTACATAGTAACTTATGACAAATTCCACCAATTTAGGCACAAATCTAGGTCCTCCAAAGTGGATTCCTACCTCCACTAATTTAGCTTACAAATTGTACATGTCACTTGTCATGTAGGATGCCACATCATCGGCACGTCCCACAAAGTGACATCATTTTGGGTAGGTAATTAAACATTATAATATAAATAAATACATTAAAAAATAATAAATAAATGCTATGACTCTAAGGTTGAGACACCCAACATTCTCCTGCTTGTCAAAAACCTATCAAGATTCATATAAAATTATCCGCTCAAGGCCCCAAGGCCCATGGAATCAACACACCATCTAAACTTCTTTGTGCTCACTAGTTTTGTCAGTGCATCTACAACATTTTTTGAAGTGTCAATCTTCTTCAAGTTTACCTTTCCATCTTCTGCCATATCATGAACAAAATGATACTAAACATCAATGTTCTTTGTTATGGTATGGAAGGTAGGATTCATTGCTAAACAAAAGACACTCTGACTGTTGTAATAGATAGTAATTTTTCTTTCATCTAAACCAATATCAAAAGATAATATCTTAAGCCAAATGGATTCCTTACAAGCATGAGTAGTTGCCATGTACTCTGCTTGTCATGGACAAAGTGACTACAGCCTGCCACTTACTCATGTAACTGATAGCACCACCAAACATAATAATTACATAGCCACTTGTGGATCTTTTGTTGTCAATGTCACTTGCCCAATCAGAATCCACATATCCGAGAATACTCATAATGTTGAGGTCCAATAGGATAACCATGAAAACACAAGGCATACTTGGAAGTACTCTACAAGTAACTAAACACTCTCTTAATTGTATCCCACCATCAAGTATTAGTCATAAACCGATAAAGGACTCCCACTACTTGGGAAATGTCTGGCCTCATACAAACTATAACATACATTAAACTTTCAACAACACTCGCATACGGTACTCTAGTCATGTCCTCCATCTTAGTAGGATATTTTGCACAATCATTCACAAAAATCTTCATCCCCTACATCATAGGAACAACTAACTTTCTACAATCTGCCATGTTGAATCTCTCCAACATAGAGTTCACATACTTGCTTTGTCTTAACCAAATTTTTCTATTAGTTCTACCTCTAGTGATATCCATCCCTAGAATATACCTATCTACACCTAGATCTTTCATCTCAAACTGTTCCAACAACTAAGACTTCAAATCTAAAATCATACTTTTACCATTCCCAAAAATAACATATCTACATACAAAACAATAATGAGAATGTGACCATTTTTTAGATTTATAATACACACAATGGTCAGATTTAGATCTCAAAAATCCTAATGACAAAACATAGGTATCAAAATTTTGGTACCACATTCTAGGAGACTGTTTCAAACCATACAGAGCCTTCTTCAGTTTGAAAACAAAATTTTATTTACCTTTGAAAATGAAATGCTCTAGCTGTGACATGTAAATCTCTCCCTCCAAGTCACTGTGAAGGAATGTTGTCTTCACATCCATCTATTCCACTTCTAAATCATACGCTACTACAAGTGATAACATGAGTTGAATAAATTTTATCTTCATAGTAGGAGAGAAATTCTCACCATATTCAATTCCCTCCACTTGAGAAAACCCCTTAGCAACCAACCATTCCTTATGGTTCTCAACATTGCTATTAGGACCACACTTTTTCTTGAACACCCATTTACAACCAACAACTTTACATCCAACACGAAAAGGTACAAGATCCAAAGTCTTATTTTTCTTCAAAGCAACCATCCCCTCATCTGTGGCTTTCATCCAAGAATATGCATCACTCATATACATAGCCTCTCTAACAGTCCTAGGCTCATTAGTGTTAGCAATCAAAACAAAAATTTAACCAGAATCCAACAAGGAATATCCAAACCTTTCTTATTGCTACCTAGCACAAGTAGACCTCCTCAAATCCCGAGGTTGAGTTTATTCTTCTTCTTCAAAACTTTCAGATCTACTCAAGCTCTCCTCATCATTATGTCTAGCAAGAGTGAGTAGTTAACCTTTCAATGGAGTAGGTGTAACCTGAACTACCCCCATCTTTTGTTTCTCCTTATTCTCTAGCTACAACTCAATAGTGAAAGGTTTCATATCTCTAAAAATTACACTTTTTTATAGAGAACCTTCTGGGCTTTTGGATTCCAAAGCTTGTACCCCTTCACTCCAACACCATAACTGATGAAAATACACTTAAGCACCTTGTTCTCTAACTTAGAACTTTTCTTAGTCGGAACATGAGCGTAAGCTTCACAGCCAAATACTCTGAGATGACTCAACAAAGGATTTTTAACTTACCATGCCTCCATGGATTTCTTTTCAACAAGCACTGATGTAAGAGATCTATTGACCAAATATCATGTAGTGGTATTGCTTCAGCCCAAAACTTCTACTCAAGTCCAAAACCACTTGACATACTCCTAGCCCTCTCCATCAACATCTTGTTCATCCTCTCTAAAACTCCATTTTTTTGTGGGGTGTATGGATTTTTCTTATGTCTCTCAATATTGTGCTCTTTACAGAGCTTTCTAAACTCTTCTAAACAAAAATCACCGCCATTGTCAGTCTTCAAAAATTAATCTTTCTACTAGTGTAATTTTCAACCAAGGATTTAAACTCCTTAAATTGACTAAAGACTTTATATTTGCTTCTGAGAAAATAAAAAAAATTCCTTCTACTATATTCATATATGAAGGAAACAAAATATACAAGTTTTGACAATGAAGGAACATTCACAGGATCAAACACATCTACATGCATATAGTCCAAAACCCCAAAAGACTTATGAGAACTAGAGTAAAAAGAAACACGGTGTTGTTTTCCATAAACACGATGTTCACAAAATTCAAACTCGAGATTAAAACCATAAATGATTTCAACAAGGCTCTTATTTTTCAGGGCTCTAAGACCCTTCTCACCAATGTGACCAATTGATTGGTGCCATAGAATTTTTTTCTCTACAGGAAGCTTCATCTCCAAAGAATGAGCACCCTTAGGTACCCAAAATGCATGACCATTAGATGTAGCTGCAATAGACTTCTCCTCTACATGATCTAACAGTGAGCATGAAAATCCAAAGGTCTCTTCTTTGATGTATCAAAAGAAATATTGTACTAAAACATGCATGCATCCAACTTCTACAAAGTGCCAATCCAAACACCCTTAGGAAACACTATAGCTCCTCTCATAATCTTACATCCTTTACCAAATAAAAAAACTTTCACTCCCACATCATTCAATTTACTCATAGAAAGAAGGTTTCATGCCAAACCCAAGATATGCAAGAAACCATCAATCCCCTTCTCTTCCATCAAGGAATCTGATTTTGACTCTTCCACAGCCAACAATCTTTAGGTGAGAGTCATCACCCAAATATACCTTCCCACCATCATATTCTTTATACTTTGAAAGCTAACCTCTATGAGAGGTCATGTGGAGGGAAGCACCCAAGTCTATTAACCACACATATTTCGATGCATGGGTTGCCAA
This sequence comes from Sequoia sempervirens, assembly GCA_007258455.2. Classification (NCBI taxonomy): domain Eukaryota; kingdom Viridiplantae; phylum Streptophyta; class Pinopsida; order Cupressales; family Cupressaceae; genus Sequoia; species Sequoia sempervirens. Next base: position 37,247 of record VDFB02015858.1, read on the forward strand.
GGTTGTGACAAAGGCATCTATATCATCCTGAGAAGATTTGTTAGAGTTGAAATCAAAGAAATTATTATTTCCTTTCTTATTCTTCTATTCCTTGCACTCTTTTCTAATATGACTAGTTTTGTTGCAATTCCAGGACTTCACCTTGGACTTTCTAGGAGACTTAGATCTCCTTGAAGATTTTGACTTTGATTTCTTGTCCTTCTTTTTTCCCTTCTCCTTCAATCTACCATGAACAGCAAGGGCCTCCTTAGCCATCTCAAAATTCTTTCTCCTATATTTAGATAACATCAAAGACACCACCTCATCCATCTTGAAACTAGTGGTTGTGCTTCTAATAGCCATTACCAAGTGGTCCCATGAGTCTAGAAATGAACACATCAAGAGCGTGCAATGATCTTGTTCATTGATCTTATCTCCAACAAAACCTAGTTGAGCCATCAACATTTTGAATGTATTCAAATGATTTTCCATAGACCCTCAATCTTCCATCTTTAGAGAATATATTGTATTTCTCAGGAACAACTTGTTTACCAGGGATCCAGCCTAATAAACATCTCAAAGTTTCTTCCAAAGAAGGTATTTTGTGGTTTTCTCCTCATGGACATTCAAGAGGAAGAATCAACCAAACAAAGTCTAATCAGATCCTTGGATTTCCTGTTCATTACATCCCAATTTTCTTGGGTTGTTGTAGCTGGTTTAGTTTTGGATATTGCAACCCACAAATCTTTTTCTACAAGCATATCCTCCATCTTCATTTTTTAAAGTTCAAAGTTTTCATCATTAAACTTCCCCATCTTGATTCTTCCAAATGTGCTTTCCATTTTTTTCCTACAAAAATGTCATGAAATACCCTTTTTCAAAACCCCCACTGAAACAAAGATCAGTTCAAAAAACCCTTCAAACCCAACAACAAAATCAAATCTATTCAAGCTCTAATACCAACTAAAAGGAAGTCGAGAAAGAGAAAGAAAATATTTACACTAATCTAAGTAGGGGAGAGTTACAAAAAAAATATTTTAAAACCTTATACTATTAAAAAAATAGAAGATACACATACATATCAAAATAGATAAACAATCAAAACCATAAGACAATGTTTACGAAGGAAAACCCTTTCAGAAAAAAAAACCCACACTCCAAATCATGCAACTCAAATGTATTATTAAAAACAATAGAACAACTACAATATAGTCTCAAAGTAATTCTCAAGAGTCTTCACACTACAACAAGTGTAAGTGTGGAATAACTAATGAGTAAAATAACAAACACTTCTTAATAAGACATTATATCAAGAGAATCAATAATTATTAGTCTAATTAACATAGGAAAACTCTTGAAAGTGTCATATTGCTCTCTATCTCCAAATATTTATTAAGTCACGGGGCTCTCAGATTTTGTAAGCATTGTGATTGTTAAAATGCCAATCTAGAGAATGAGATGTTGCTAAATGTAATAATCTAATCCTATATGATGATGTCTAAATGATAATGATGAAGCTACTATAATCTAAATTGACATGAAACTTGATAAAAGAAGCTACAGTGAACTATGATGCAGCCATGATATTGATTCTAAAATGCTATGATTGCTATTGTTAAATGATAATGTTATTGCTAATATGCTTGATTGCTCAATTGGTGTTTCTGCAGAGTAAGCTTGGACAAAGTTTAGATTCTTTTCCTATAGACAGAAGCTGTATTTATAGATTCCCAACAACACAATTGTGAAGGGGCAACAAAACAAAGGTTTGGATTTGATTTGAAGGATTCAATGGTGAAAGATGAAGAAACCTAAGATGATTATGGAGATTTTTCCTCCCCACAAAAATGTTCAGCCAAAGGATAGGAAGAATCAATGGAAGAAGATGAAGAAGTTTGCTTGCAATTTGTCTCCAATTTATCTCCAAATTTTCCCGTGAAGGTTGAGATGAATTAAATTAGACATATCATATCTAATTTGGTAGGTGACATATAATGAATTGTAGAATATGCTTTTAATTTGAATATTTTGGATTTATTCAAATTTAGGAAGAAATAACAATTATTAAATAAAACAACTATTTGATATTGTTTATTTAATAAAAGAGGGATAATGATAATTAAATAAAAACTATAGAGTTTGATTATTTAATTAAGAGAGAATAATCAGAAGAATATAAATGTGAACTATATAAATAAATATTTCTATTTATTCAATAGTAGATGAATTTAAGGTTAATTAATCAAATAAATCGTATTTAATTAATTAGATTATCCAGACCATTTTTAGGTGTATACATTTTTCCCCTCTTTGAAGTGATGTGTTTATGCATTGCTTCAAAGAAAATTTTGTTGCTGCTACTAGTATTGACGAAAAAAAATTGATATGCCCCCAGACGTTGATTTTCAAGTGATGATGATATATGCCCCCTCAAGAGATAAATCGATGATTTTTTTATTTGGATTTTTTTTTGGAATTTTTCAATTTTTTATGATTTTTATGATGATTCGATGATTTATCTCCCAATAAAGAATATTGATTCTGCCAATTGATTAAATGTTGCCCTTCTTTTCCTCCTTGTGTTTGATGATTTTCAATCATGTCAGCCTTTGATTTGATATTGATTGATGATCTTGATAGATTATAAGATTATTGATCTCATGATAGGTGAGATTCAGCGATTGATTGATTGATTGACCTCATGATAGGCGAGGATCAATGATAGATTGATGATTGACCTCATGATAGGCGAGGTTCATTGATAGATTGATTGATTAACCTCATGATAGGCGAGGATCGATGATAGATTGATTGATTGACCTCATGATAGACGAGGATCAATAATAGATTGATTGATTGACCTCATGATAGGTGAGGTTCAATGATAGTCACTCATGAGATTTGATCAAAGTCTCACCAGAGCCGATTAGATTGATAGGTTGATTGATTTTTTATTGATTGATAATATTGTTGATTTGCGATATGTTATGATCATAGGATGATTTTAGAGTTCTTCCCAAAGACGTGGGACATGATTCCACATCTAGTGTAGGCCGATATAGATATCATCAGTCGATGTGGTTTATTAGCTTTGATTGATATGCCCCATTATAGGATTGATTAATGTACTAAAACTTGAAGATGTACACTTATTCAGTCAAAGATTTTATGATTGCTCTATCATGTTATTGATTCACCAGCCTTGGAAAATCTACAATGCAGATTCAAAACTAATATGAATGCAATCTAATTTAACCATGCAAATCTACATATGCAAATTTTGTCATCTTAATATGACATCTACACCTACATTCCCTAGCTCTTCTATTTCTTTTGGTTTTATTTTCAATTTGTGATTTTGAAGGAGCGGGTTGATCAACCATTGGTTTTTTTCTTCCCTGAGGGTAGGAACAGAAGAAACCATGGAAGGTTGTTCATCCACTTTATCCTTTGCTTTATAAACTTGTTTTATATAAGGAGGCAAGATGAGGTTTTTATCATTATCTCTTGGTCATTTGGATGATGTGGGGGAAGTTTTAGATTCTGGTTTTTTTTATGGGTTGGTTCTTCTTTAGGTTGAAGCATTGTTTCAACTAGGATAGGAGTGTTAGAAGTGGAAAGGGACATGTTGCAGAGGGACAATTCTGCCATTGTTTTTTCTTTAAACTTTTGGTAGGCAATGAAAAATAAGTCTTTGCAAGGTGTTATAGGTTCCATAGGCTCAGGCCAAAAGGCTTCTAAGGAGAAGTTTCCTTTAGAAGACAAAGGGTTAAATCCACTATGGTGAATGGTGAATATGTCATTGTCAAGTAGAAACTTTAAACATTTGTGTATGACCAAAGAGACAACTTTAATTGAGTGAAGCCATGGATGGCCTTGCTGCAAATGAAACTGATTTGACTACAGGATGATGGAGAATGTAACATCCACTATTTTAGGCCCTATTTGTAATGGAAGTATGATCGATCCTATCGTAGGGCAACCAAAACCATTGTGTGTTTTGATCCATTCTCTTGGTTTATCATAATCATCTTGATAAAGATCATGCAATACCAAAAATTCCTCAGTGATCACATTCTCTCCATAGGAAAGATATATGAGTATCCCATTAGTAGGCTTATCATAAATACGACTAGCTATGTAAAGAGGACCATTGAGAAGATTCAGAAGGATATCCTTAGAAGAGAAAGTAATACCAAGAGATTTATTAGGTTGGCCCTTACAAGGGATA
>VDFB02015859.1:0-24859 GCA_007258455.2 Sequoia sempervirens
AATCGAATCGCATATTCCTAATTACTTTGTTTTGGTTGTAATGTAACAAAAGAAGGCTTAGTTTCTCTAAAAATAACACTTCTACTATATATTACCTTTTGTGCAACAGGTTCCCAAAACTTGTATCCTTTCACACCATAACTATATACGATGCAGAAAAATTTCACAACCTTGTTCTCCAACTTTGTTCACTTCTCCTTTTGCATATGTGCATATGTCTCACAACCAAAAACTCTAAGATGTCTTAATGAAGGCTTGTGACCTGACCATGCCTCTATAGGTGTCTTATCAATAAAAACTAATGTAGGAGACCTATTAATCAAATAAAAAACAGTGGCAACGACTTCAACCCAAAACCTTTGTTTTAGGCCAACACCACTTAACATACTCCTAGCCTTCTGCATCAGTGTCTTGTTCATTCTTTCTATAACTCCTTTCTATTGTGGAGAATACAGAGTTGTCTTTTATCTATGAATACCACAATATTTACAAAATCTATCAAATTCATTAGAGAAAAATTCGCCACCATTATCAGTCCTCAAACATTTTATTTTCTTTCTAGTCTTTAACTCAACCATTGCTTTAAATTAGTTAAATCGACTGAAAACTTCAGATTTACTCTTTAGAAAATATACCCATGTCCTACTATAATCATCAATCAATGAAACATAATATGTGGATTTACTAATCGAAGGAACATCTACAAGACCAAACACACCAGAATGAATAAGAACCAATACACCAAAATATTTATGAGAACTCGAGTAAAAACGCAATTTTGTTTTCCATAAATGCAATGCTCACATAAATCAAATTCAATATTACAATCAAATAAACCTTCAACAAGGTTTTTATTTTTTAGGTTTCTTAGACCCTTTTCTCCAATGTGGCCAAGTCTTTTGTGCCATAACATAGTTTTCTCTGTAGTTAACTTTGTTTCAGAAGAAAGAGAACCCTTGGGTACCCAAAATCCATGACCATCTGCTGAAAGTGAAACCCTCACTTCTTCCATAGACTTTCTTTTCATAGAAGTATTATTACACTCAACAGTGTGTGCATCAAGCTTATACAATGTGCCATATCTAACACCTCTAGCAATCACCATCACACCTCTAACCAACTTACATCTTGCATTAGAAAATACTACTTGCACACCCGTATCTATTAGTTTGTTTATAGATAACAGATTTCATGCTAATCCAGGGATATTCAACACACCATTAATCCTTTTTATTCTACCATCAGGAAACCTAATTTTAATTTTACCACAGCCAAAAATATCTAAATGAGAATTATCACCCAAGTACACCTTACCTCCATCAAATTCTTCATATTTAGAAAACCAATCTTTATTAAAGTTCATATGAAAAGATGCACCTAAGTCAATTAACCATGCATCATTACCTACACGAGTTTCCAAAGCTGTAATGAATGTGTCGCCATCTTCCTTCTCAGACTCAAAATCATAATCAAATTTCTTCTTTTTCTTCTTATTTTCTTCTTTACATTCCTAACGAACATGTCCAGGCTTACCGCAGTTCCAACAAATAACTTTGGACTTTAGATGAGATATAGATCTCCCCCCAAACCTTGATTTTTCACGCTACTCATTTTTCTTGCCTTTTTCCTTAGGTCTTCCACAAACATTTAAGGCCTCCTTAGCAGTGATGGATACTTTCCTCCTCATATCTTTAGAAAGAAAAGAACCCACCACATCTTCAATCTTCAAAATAATAGTACTCCCAATAGCCATCATAAGAGAATCCCATGAATCGGGCAAGTAGATGCTCCAATGAAGACTTGATAATGCCTACAATGCTTGAGAATTATGAATGATTGTATACTAATGTATGAATGGATGTATTAGACTAATGGGGGTGAAAATGAGAGGAAAACCCTTTATTTATACTTGATTTTTAAAAAATTCCCAAAAATAACACATCATAGGTTGACCTCGAGGTTAAGAGAATAATATCCCGACAAAAATTTAAAATAATTTTGATTTTTGTGCCCAGTGGGACTAAGTCAACCCAAGAGGCAACTTGGTCCCACCAGGGCAATTTTACGGGGTGTCAGGAATTAAAGTGTATTTAATGATGTTTAATGAGATTATTCTCCAAAACACACTTAAATAAGGTTGGAAAGTGTATTAAGGGGTCATTTAAACATAAGAAAGGGTCAAATTAGTGATGAGAAGCCTAGAAAAGCGTGAAAGTTTATTACAACACTTTACAATACTTTGAAATAAGGCTTGGTAAGTGATAAAAAGAGGTTATTTAAGTGAATTATAATGTAAAGGTCCTAGAAAAGTGTGAAAGTGGGTTACAACACTTCACAACACTTTTACAAGACATCGTAGAATTCTTAATGATTCACAAAGGTCCAAGACCTAATGTGAATGTGTTGACCACATTACAACATTAAATCAAGCAAAATCAAGCCAAAATCCATAAGGGAGACTCAAATGAGCATAAAAATGTCTAAGTATACATTTTTTGGCAACACATTTAGCCCCCACTTTACTGAGAAGATGAACTTGCTTCAAACTCACACTAAAGTAGCCAAACATGCATATCAAGAGGGATCCAAATGCACCCATGTTGGCAAGATGAGACAACAACAATCAAGAGGGGTGATCAAGATCCCATGGAAAACCAAACATTAGCACAAAGGAGCACACATGAAAATGATGAAAAGGAATGAAAGAGAGAAAAGGAGAAAGAAAAGAGAGTTGGATGAAGCTTCGATCATTTTTCCATCCCATTGTGGATCAGATCTAGGTTGTTTGTTTGGAAAAAGAAATGTATACTCACTTTGAGGCGATGGAACTCATGGTTGTCTATCGGGTGAGAAGGCCGAAAAGGTGAGAAACATACACTTATGGCTGGTATGCACTTACACACACGTAGGTGGCTATGGGAAAATTCATGCCTCGAAATGGGCTTCCTACTCAACCATACTAAAGTTATACCTCCTAATAACTTTAATAAGGTGCCACAAAAGAAAATGACATTTCGAGCTTCATGAGAAAAGAAAAACTTTGTATCCTTAGAGCTCATGAACAAACACAATGGCACCACAAGTATGCAAGCTGGCCATATAACAAATACAAAATGAAACATGCAAAGGATGTTCAAAAGAGTCTTGCTTGGTTCATGTGAGGTCTATAACTTAGGGAACATTGTGTCTAATGTCTCCAAGAGAGGACCAATCAAAGAATAGAAAATTCTCAACTTAGGAGATGCAATGCATCGCATCAAGCCACTAAGAGGAATGTAATATGCTAAGATAGATCACGCTCATGAAGGACACTATAGCCAATGTCATCCACAAAGCAACAAATACATCATATGAAGTAAGAAGGTTGCACTTAGAGCAAGAAAAGGAAAATTGCAAAATAATAATGCAAAATGTATGCCCCCACTTTAAAGGAATTGATACACACTGTTCTGTGAGGAATTACTTTAAAGTAGCAAATGAAAAATGAAAACAAGAAAGAAGACATGAGAGCCAACGTGGAAAGCCCCTATTCCAAATCATATGTTTCCGAGTAAGGCTACGTCATGTGAGAGAAAAAGGAAAAAGAGAAAAGGAAGGGGTTGCCCCCAAAATTAAAACACCAAACACATAAGGGATCTATGGATTTGGGGTCAGTATGTTCTTTGCTGCAATGTTTTGTAAAGAGCTCTAAGAATGACACAAAGAGAGCGAAAACAAAGAAAAAGATCCATTTGGGTCAATATACAAGAGACAGAGGATGTCTCAACGCTTTGCATCATCCCCAAAAGGAAAACAAAAGCAAAATGAAAATGAAAAGGGTGAAAGAAAAATGGAAAAAGCTTTTGGGTCAACATGAGAGAGACATTTCGATCTCAATGCCTTGTGTTATCCCCAAAAGGAAAACACAAGAAAAAGAAAAAGGAAAAAAAGAAAAAGGGCCTTTTGGGTCAACATGAAAGAGACATTTCGATCTCAATGCCTTGCGTCATCCCCCAAAGGAAAACACAAGAAAAAGAAAAGGGGCATTTTGGGTCAACATGAAAGAGAGATTTAAGTGTCAATGCCTTGCGTCATCCCCAAAAGGAAAATACAAGAAAAAGAAAAAGGCGAAAAAGAAAAGGGGTCTTTTAGGTCAACATGACAGAGACATTTTGGTGTCAATGCCTTGCGTCATCCCCAAAAGGAAAACACAAGAAAAAGACAAAAGAAAAAGGAAAAAGTGATGCACGACATATAGAAGAATGAAGGTATAAATAGAGGAATGTCACAAAGAGAGAGAGAACATTACATAGAACAATACGGGGGAACACGTTATGCACATACAAACACACAAAAGAAAAATAAAAATAAAAATCTAAAGAACTAGTAAGGAAAATGTGAGTCAACCGTCAAGCAAGTCATCTGCCTCCTAGTCATGTTCATGATATGTCGAGGGTGGGTAACTAGCCAAAGGGATAAGGGAAATTTCTGAACTACGAGAAGTACTAGGTTCTACACTCTTTGTAGGAGATTTGTCGTTGAAGCTTATGGAAGAGGAAAATAATGTATTAAGATCATTATGCACCTTTTCATCTATTTTAGCAATCTCATCATCATCATCCAGATTAATCACAATAGGAGGACGAATGATAATGGTCGATGAAGGGTGTACCTCTTATTGTGGTTGTTGTATTGGATTATTTTGTTGTGATTGGGGAGGAGGGTCATCATGCATTGTGTATGTCAAGTGTGGATTTTTATTTTCTTTGTTTTCTTTGTCTTGTAACTTGCGAGCAAGGGAATGACGTCTACGCCTACACTCCCTAGCTCCTCTATTTCTTTTGGTTTTATTGTCGAGATATGTTTGTGAAGGAGCAGGTTGATCAACCATAGGTTTTTTTTCTTCCCTAAGGGGACGAACAAAAGGAACCATGGAAGGTTTTTCATCCACTTTCTCCTTTGCTTTGTAAACTTGTTTTATACAAGGAGGCATGATGGAGTTATTATCATTGTCTCTTGGTCATTTGGATGATGTCGAGGAGGTTTCGGGTGTTAGATGAGTTTGATGGGTTGCTTCTTGTTTAGGTTGGAGCATTGTTTCATCTAGGATAGGAGTGTCAGAAGCAGACGAGGTCATGTTGCGGAGAGACAATTCTGCTATTTTCTTTGCTTTAAATTTTTGGTAACCAATGAAAAAAAAGTCTTTGCGAGGCGTTATAGGTTCCATGGGCTCAGGCCAAAAGGATTCTAAGGAAAATTTTCCTTTAGAAGACAAAGGGTTAAAGCCGCTATGGTGAACAGTGAATATTTCATTGTCAAAGGGAAACTTTAAACATTTGTGTATGACCGAAGGGACAAATTTCATTGAGTGAAGCCATGGATGGCCTAGCCACAAATGAAACTGGTCTGACTGTGGGGTGATGGAGAATGTGACATCCAATTTTTTTGGTCCTATTTGTAATGGAAGGATGATCGATCCTATCATAGGGCAAGCCAAACCATTGTGTTTTTTATCCATGCTCTCAGTTTATCATAATCATCTTGATAAAGATCATGTAATACCAAAAATTCCTCAGCGATCACATTCTCTCCACAAGCGGGATCTATGAGTATCACATTAGTGGGCTTATCATAAATACAGTTGGCTATGTAAAGGGGACCATCGAGGAGATTGTGAAGCATGTCCTTAGAGGAGAAAGTAATATCAACAGATTTCATAGGTTGGCCCTTACGAGGAATAACGTCTATCGCACCTACCATTTCATCCATAGGATTAATAGTGGTAATATTTGGAATGGGATGAGGATGTTCAACATCTATATGAACATTCATCACATCATTCTTTGGAGTTTCACTAGCTTTGAAAAATGAAACATTATGTTTAGGTATTAGATCAGTGAAAATTTGCAAATTTTGATTTGGAGGGGCAACAAACTTATTGCCTTGATCATTAACACCTGCAATGGATAGATGGCCGGAATCAATGAGGTCTTGCACAAGATGTTTAAGACACTTAAAATTTTCTGCGTCATGTCCATTTTGTATATGATAATGGCAATAAGCATTGGATTTAAAGTTTGGAGGTAAAGGCTTAGTGGGATTGGGTGCTTTAACGGCAGGTAAGGTAATCATTTGTTGTTGTCAAAGTTGGGACATTGTGTTATGAAGGGTGTTTGGTAAAGGTGTAAACTATCTTTTCGGATCTCCATAACTATAAGGTATCGTGGCTTTAACAACTGCTACTTGGTTGTTGATGGGTTGAGTTGGTTGTTGAGGGGGATTGAATTGTAAGAACCCTTTGTTTTTCTTTCTAAATGGTTGTGAATTGTTTGGATTGGTATGTTCATATTTCTCAGTTCGGCTAGAAGTGGACTTTGCATCACAACTACTAACTGAATTGTGATAATTGCAAAGGGTGGTACACAAGTGAATAAAGGAGGGAAATTTCATCATAGTGATTTTATCCTAAAGTTTAGTTTGCAAGTTTTCTATAAAAATCTTTTGAAGGTGTGAATCAGGAATCTTGACATCGATTTGAGAATAAAGCGATTAATAGCGTGAGATAAAAGCAGTTATCTTTTCTTCTTCATGTTGCTTGCATCACATCAAATCAGCCAAGGTCTTCTTTGGATTAATAATATGCACTTAGAAATTATTTATAAATGCATCAACTAGTTTGTTGAATGAATGAATTGAATTGTTCAGTAAAGATGAGAACCATTCCAAGCCAGTGTCTTTTAAAGTCCTAGGAAACAGTTTTTCTAGCAGTTTATCATCAAGGACAAAGTCACTACATAAGGCAGTGTAAGCATTAACATGGTTAGAAGGATCTCCCTTCCCTCCATATTTCTCAAATCTAGGCATCTCTATTCTGTGTGGCATTGGTGTTCGCAATATTTCTAAAGATAGTGGGCTGCTTTGAACATAATAGGTGGGTGGTCCATTCTAATTTTGGTTTATGGTGGATATTTGTTTTTGCATGGAGGAGATAGTTTGGAAAAGTTGTGTTATGAGAGGGTCAATGTAAGTGGTATGAGGTGGAAGGGAAAGTGGTGATGGAGTGTATGTAGTGGTAGGGAAAGTGAAGGGAATTTTTATAGATGGTATGGCGGAAGAGGATAAAACATGTGATGCCACATAGGAATTAGGAATGCTAGCAAGAATAGTCGAGGAAGGAATCTCATTACTAACTTGTTGTATTGTTGTTGTGACTTGAGGAGTGGTATAGGTAGGTATGGATGTTACTATTGAGGGAGGAGGGGTGTGAGGTCCTCCTTGGCTAACCACAGTGTTTGTTGGTTGAGAAACACTAGAGGTGGAAGGAACATGTTTTTGGTATATCTCAACTATTTGTTTCATAATGTTTAGGCCTTCTTCACTTTCAAGCATGCGATGGATGTTTTATATTGTTGGAATGGTAGTGGTTGAAATGTTTTCAAGACACACTTGATGTTGAAGATGTGTTAAGTCCTCATGAATGTTACTGATTTTGTCTTACGGGTGTGATCGTTTTGTGTGTCAACTTCCATGTTGTTGGAAGGAAAAGAGTTGCTAAAGGTATGATCCATTCCTAGTGTACTAGTTGCAATGCTAGGAGTGGAAGCTTTAGATAACCCAAGATCCACAACGAGTGTATTATCATGGGATAACATGAGTCTGGAACTTCTTCTCACTAAGGTATTAGCAATTGGATACCAAACACTCATGCAAAGGTTTCTAAGTGCGGGCGAATGCAAATGTAATGTAAACAAAGAACAATAAAATGCTAATAACTACAATTCTGGAAACTGTAACATAAATGCAATAACAAAAAATAGAAATAAAGAAAATGTTTGAAAAATGACATAAATTATAGTGTAGAATGTGCAAGAGGACTAAGTTGCCCAGTGTGGCGAATTAGTCCCAGTAGTGATTTTTTTGAGAATTTTTAGAAATTTTAAATGAATTTTTATGATTTTTAGATTTGCAAATACAGATACAGTATGAAAATATAGATTTTTTTTAATTTTTAATGAAATGCAATGCAAAAATGTAAGCTATATGAACTTTTCACTAATGCAATTTTTAAAACCCTAGGATGCAAATTAAACAATGCAAAACCTAATGCAATGTTGATGCAAGTTATGTGTAGGATGTAAATGCACTTAAAATTAAAAGTAAAATTTTCTTAGGTCGGGTTCACCAAAATGTGGACACCGATTTTGGTACCCACAATTCTCTAACACTTCTAGGGTTTTTCACCTAAAACAAGAGAGGTAGGCCAAAATGCGTAATGTACCCACTCAAAACTAGTGCAAATATGAATGAAATATGCCTAAATGCAATTTCTAAATGAAATAAACTAATAAAATATATTGATTATTAATGTAAAACTTAAGAAATGTAAGTTGTTTGAAAACACATTGTGATATGCAAAATGACCTAAGAATGCAAACAAACAATAACATAAATGAAAGAGATTGGAGAGGTGCACCTAGAAATTGGAATGAGATGTAGAGAGACTCTGGAATCCTACAGAATTTGTTGTTGAAGCCAACTAGGACACTTACGCCAAGTTGGGCGACTTAGTCCTATTTCGGGGAGATTCTGTAGGAATAGGTTTCAACTAAATGGGTATCAAGAAATGCAAAAATCACTTTTCAGGCCTGGCAGTGGGACTAATTCACCACTGATGGCAACTTAGTCCACCTTCAACTTTCAAAAATTTGGGGACAAGAATCTATAGGTCTCGGTCTATACTTCTCTTCTTGACAAGTGTCTCAATTTGAAACTGCAGAAATTGGGCTGAAAGAGGTCTCCAAGCTTCACTTAGAGTTTTCTTGACTTGAATGACTTTGATAGATTGACAAAACCTTTTAACACCTTTATCTTTGACAAATCTGCATACAAGACCTATAAAACATACATGCAAAGAGGGGAAAAAGGGTTAAGGGTTAGAGAATAGGGGTTTGCCTTGGTCAAACCCCAATTTGGTAATCAAACCCTTGATAATGAAATGAAATAAAGAGAGAATGATGAATGAACAACATGCAATGCTACAACTCACCAAACCCTTGATGTAGAGATCTAAAAATATGCAAGTAAATGCTCCAATGAAGACTTGATAATGCCTACAATGCTTGAGAATTATGAATGATTGTATGCTAATGTATGAATGGATGTATTAGACTAATGGGGGTGAAAATGAGAGGAAAACCCTTTATTTATACTTGATTTTACAAATTTTCCCAAAAATAACACATCACAGGCCGACCTCAAGGTTAAGAGAATAATATCTCGATAGAAATTTAAAATAATTTTGATTTTTGTGCCCAGTGGGATTAAGTCGCCCTAGGTGGTGACTTGGTCCCACCAAGGTAATTTTATTGGGTTTCAAGAATTAAAGTGTATTTAATGATGTTTAATGTGATTATTCTCCAAAACACACTTAAGTAAGGTCAGAAAGTGTATTAAGGGGTCATTTAAACATAAGAAATGGTCAAATTAGTGATGACAAGCCTAGAAAAGCATGAAAGTTTGTTACAACACTTTGAAATAAGGCTTGGTAAGTGATAAAAAGAGGTTATTTAAGTGAATTATAATTAAAAGGTCCTAGAAAAGTGTGAAAGTGGGTTACAACACTTCACAACACTTTTACAAGACATCATAGAATTCTTATTGATTCACAAGGGTCCAAGACCCAATGCGAATGTGTTGACCAGATTACAACATTAAATCTAGGCAAAATCAAGTCAAAATCCATAAGGGAGACTCAAATGAGCATAACAATGTCCAAGTATACCTTTTTTGGCGACACACATTTTAACACCAACTAATTCCAACTAAGCCACCAGCATATTGAATGTTTCCAGGTGGTCTGTGATTCGTCCACCCTCTTCCATTCTCAAGGAATACAACTTCTTCCTCAAGAAAATATTGTTCACTAAAGATTTGGCCTAATACATCTCACTAAGCTTCTTCCATCATTTTTTGCAGAGGTTTCCTCATGGACATTAATTAAAATAGATTCTACCAAGAACAATCTGATTAGACCTTTGGCTTTACAGTCCATAATATCATATTGAGCAGTCTAAGTAGGATCTGTAGGCCTTGAAACATTCTCATCAACAACATCCCATAGATCTCAATCTATCAATAGATCCTCCATCTTTAGCTTCCACATCTCAAAATTATTTCCAGAAAATTTATCCACCTCTATTCTCCTAGATGAACTTGCATATGAAAATTCATGCAACAAGATCACAATGTATCTTCTGCACAAGCTCCCACTCAAATTTGGATTAGTTCAAAAAACCCAACAACCCACAACTGAAACCAAAGGTGATCAAGCTCTGATACCACTTGTAAGGAAGATAAGGTAGTAGAACAACTTCCTGCACTAATCTTGAGATGAGAATAATACAAAACTTTTACAAATCTTTAATAGTTATAGAAACTTAAACATAAATAAACACAAATATCATACATACCACAACACAATGACTTACGTGGGGAAAACCCTTTCAGGAGAAAAACCCCACACTCTAAAAGCCGCCCAATATATTATTTAGAAATCACAAAGATTACAATATACTTGCAAAGCAAGCTTCTCACAAGAGTATCACCATGTCTCAGAGATCCAGAGACAACACAATTGCTATTAGAATATCAAAATACATCACTGTTTACCGCAACCATAATACAACTCCCTTATAAAATAGGGTTACATTCTAGGGTAAGACATACCAATAAAATATCCACCATTAGATCTAAAACCTAATAATTAACGGTCTACATTGTATCATTTATTTAATGGATGTCGACCATTTTAGGAGTTTCCTAAAAAATTTAACAAAAATTATTTACACGCATCCCACTCTCCCCCCTTGTTGCCATTGTATATTACACCTATTAGTGTAACTAGGATATATATATATATATATATATATATATATATATATATATATATATATATATCCTACCAACATTAACCTTTCTATAATTGTAAGGTTGAGACACAATTTCCCAACAATAAAGAATCTGTAAGAGGTTGTAAGTTGTCATAACAACCCAAATTTGATTGGACAAGTTCTAGGCACAAATGTGAAGGATGTCATGCATTGGATTCCATTTATATTTGTAGATTTTGTAACTCCCCAAGTTGGGCGTGGGATTTTCAAGGTGGTTCTAGAAATTTGTTTTCTGAAACCATGAATGGTTTTCCTCATGTAATTTCTCTATTTATTGATGCCTTTTCATTTGGAGAGGGGGGGATTTGGAGTAGAGTTTGCATACCCAGATCTTGTTGGAATGATGTTATATTGTTGAAGAAAAATTTATTGTGGGTGTTGCATGTAGGATTGAAGGGGAGCCCATGAGCTTCATGTTAATGTAAACATTTTTCATATTTGAATATACTATAAGTTGCAGATTTCTCTTCCATATTTTGTTGTTAATGTTTATTTGCAGCATTCTTGCATAGAGTATTATGTGTGTTTGTGATCATATTTGAAAGGGAGAGACTCCCTTTTCATTAATATATATATATACAATTATTTTCAATTTAGGGTCAATAATTATATATACATATAGTGTACTTCAATTGCTATCGAAATGTCCTTCCTACCAATAGTAGAGGTGTATACAAAGTTTCATATTGCGGGAAAAATGCTTTATTGAAAGGGCATAGAGAGTGGTGGTATTGTGGGTAATGTTGTGCGAGGGGTTCACAAAAGCGGAGGGCATAGAGTCAGCCAAACCATAGGTGCATGAAAGCCTTAACATTCCATTATATGAAACTCATATATGGTATGTATATATACACACACACTCGATCGAATGATAGGTGCATGAAACCTTTAACAGTCGAGTATATGATTTGAATTCAAATGTTATATATAAATGGTTATTGTAGAGATAGACATATGTATATCTGAGATATATATAATGTTTATAGATATTGTAGATATATCAATATATCTTTTGGTTGACTATGTGTGTGTACATATATGTATATATGCGCACACATAGTTAGTCAAAAGATAGCTGCAAGAAACCCTTAACAATTGAGTATATGATACCCTCAAATACTCTCAATATATATGGGGATTGCAAAGATAGACAAGAAAAATGTTATAGATATACACATTGTTTAAAGATATTACAGATATATCAATATATCTTTTGCTTGGTTGTGTGTATATATATACACAATCGGTCACAAGATAGCTACATGAAGTATCTCTGAAATGAAACAAGATTTTCAATACTGTAAAAAAAATTTGTAAACCAATTTAAAAACACATACAAAAGGTCCATTGTCATTGTGAGGTTGGAAGAAAACCTCATAGGTTTCATGGCGAAAGTTTACTATTTTCCTTACAAATTTTAAGTGTTCATAAACATGGGAGAAATGAAAAAATATCACCATTACTTGTTCCCAACGTCTTCGTAGTCGGTCGTGAAGTGCACCACCACCGGTCCCTAAAAGGATGATGTTATGTGCAAACACCAAATTTGAATGGTGTTGCAGAGAATGAAGATGATACCCTAGTTTGTGAAAAGCACACCAATATGGTTGTCAAAAGATTGACAAGGAAGGTGGGGAAGTTAATGCAAAGTAAATGTGCATTAAGTTCGTAGGGACTGGCATGGTAGGAAATAGGTAAGAAAGTACCATGTTTCCATCAATGGTCGATGCCACCTTTAACCTCATAAAAAGTCATTTTTGGAAACCGCTCGATATGAGTTGGGAAACATGTAAATTTTTCTCTTGGTTTGATTTTTTTGAGTTGTCGATTGGACCCTCTACACCATGCAAAAAAAAAAATTGGTTGATATGTCTTCTATTGATGTGGACCTGTTGCACAACATAGCCCTCACCACCATTGGGCCCTCTCTCTTAATACCATGTTTGATATCCATTCATCATCACGTGATCTTGAAACATGGCAATCATTTACCCTTTATCAAATTCCCAAATTTTAAATTTAAATTAAGCATTGATCATGGAATCTCAAACCCAACCAAGACAATCCTAAATTAAATGCTAAGTATTTTCCAATGATAAGTAAGATCACTAAAATGTGTTAGCCAAAGCATTACAAATGTTGGCCTAAAAAAGATGAAAGTGGTATATCTAGTAGTCTAGTAGTACACATTATATTTATATACAACAATGTGTTGTTACATTATATATAAGGGTGGATTGACATCTATCTATAACTATAGAACTAGACAACTCAATGGTCTTAAAAGAGGGTTTCCATTCAAGAATTTATATCCAAGGTGCCTAGATGATACAACCTTTCATAAAATAAGAAAGTTTCAATATTAAAAAAGGTATAGCACCAATTAATCCATGAGAAATCATTTTCAAAATGGCTCCATTGAGACCTATATATGTCATGGAACCAATTCCTCTAATTACAAATCCCATAGCGATATTGATGAATAGGCTATCCTCCTTTTCGAATTGCATTGACCTATAGAAGTTAGAGCTGCATAGATAATTTGTATTGCTCCTGTTATTATCAACCACAATGAAAAAAAAGAATGAGCATGAGGTAGCAATTAGATATTGATTTGAATTGACCCATATCCTCCCATTTTCAATAGAACTTCGACCAAAATCATACATGTACTATAATATGCTTTCTCGTGAGTATCTGGTAACCAAGTATGTAAAGGAAAGATTGGCAATTTTATTGCATAAGTGATCAAAAGCCCTAAATATAACAATATTTCAAGTGTGATGTGATATTAATTTTTAAGTAATATTTTGAAATTGAATGTTGGTCCATGATATCCATAGAGACTCATACTTAAATCTCTCATTAAGATAAAAATGGAACCACCCGCAACATACAAAAGAAATTTTGTGGTCGAATATAAATGTCTTTTCCCCCCCCACATGGATAAAAGTAGGTAAACAAGAATTAGTTCCAAATCCCACATGAGAAAGAAAAGTAGAATATCTCGAGAAGAAAATAATCCCAATTGGTCACTGTATATTTCCAACATCAAGAAATGCAATAATCATAAATTTGGAGTAATTGACCAAGCAACTTAAGTAGTTACAAATCCTATTAATAAAATATGTCCGATGGAAAATCCATCAATTCCTAATTTCCAATGAAAATGGATAAGATTTATCAAGTTATAATCCTCTTCCAATTGGATTAATGAATTATCAAAATGATAATGATAATGAAATATATATATAGGTCATTAAAAGTAGATCTAATAAGCAAATACCTAGAGTATACCATCAAATCATTTTATTTCCTTTATGGAGAAATAATGGGATTAATAACTCCACAGATATGAGAAAATAAAAATTATTGTTGACCAAGGTAAATTACCATAATGAAGAGAAAAGAGACTTTTGATATCAAAAACCATGGGTCGAGTATGGGTTTTGATTAGTGAAAGAAGAAAAGGAGAATGAAAAATATGTATGGGACGGATCTAACTATTTTTCTCTTTTTATGGATTAGTAAGCTAGACCCATACTGTGAGTTGTTTCATGCTATAAATAAACACGTACACTTAAGAAATCCATTGGACAAGCTGATTCATACCTCTTACAACCTACATAATCTTTTTTTCTTAGAGCATAAGCAATTTTCTTAGCTTTACATACTTCCAAAGGTATCATTTCTAATACATCTATAGGGCACACTAGTACACACTAGGTACAACCAATACATGTATCATAAATTTTTAATGAATGTGCCATTGGATTTAAGAACTCCATTAGTTATTATATAAAAAGTTTTTAATTGAATAATATTTTTTAATATATGGCCAATGACAATATATTATGAATATCAAGCAAATGAATAATTGGATTATCGGTGATATAGTGAATAGGTTCAAATTCTATCTGTTTGTTTTATAAAAGAGACATATTTGTCTAATTTTTACTTCTCCAGATTTTACCGAATCTGGTATAATCGTGTTAGAAAAATCATTTAGATAATGAGTTAAAATGAATTATGCTCTTGATTGATCATAATCTATAAAATAAAGATAAAAGAGAGATCTAGATCTATTTTTAGAGAGGTAGGCCTAGTATCTATTTGAATAGGAATAGGTATACAAATTCTTCATATGGAAGGAGATCTCTATTACCATTTTGACAAATTAAATTGATCGATATGAGTTGTTTTTTGTTACAATATATTACCAAAATAATAGCTAATTCATTAGTTGCTTCAACAACAACAATAGTTGTAACAAAGATTGAGAAGATATCCCCCTTTACTTGCCTACTATCAAAAATAATCTGAGACTGTTACTAGGTTTAAATTAACTGTATTTAGTATTAGCTCAAGACACATAAGTGCTTTAACCATGTTTCGACTTTTTACTAGTCCATAAATACTAATAGAGAATAAGTAAGCACCTAAAATAAATGCATGTTCAAGCATAATAGAGGAACTCCTCATACCTTAACCTCTTCAGATACAAATAAAAGTTATAAGATTCTAATTTTCCATTATCGAAAGAACAAAAGGATTCTTTCATGATCTATGAAGATAAAACAACATATTTATGCTACTAATATGTACAAGAGCTTTCATTTTTAAACTGCTTATTCTTGAGGGGCTATAATAATAAATCTTATAAGAGAAACTAAAATAATTATAGAAATAAGTTTGAATGGAAGAAAAAAATCAATGGATAAATGAGCCCCAATATATTGAATATTGTTGGTTAAATCTCATTCTAACATTTTATCTGATTTTTTAGTCAGAGATATTTCAAACCATGATATGTTCAAGATAATAGTAATTAATTAACAAGAGACTCATATAAACTATTGAAGTGATGCTATCTCTGATGGTCCAAGGAGGGGCATAATGGGATATTTCATATTATTCAACATCATGGCAAATAGAATAAAAATATTATTTCCTCCCTTTCATTAAATAAAAAGTTACCCCATTTACCTATATGCTATACTGGATTTGAACTGGGAATATTTCATTTGATATGGGCACTGATTCATTAATCTACAGTTCAATAATAGATTTTGATCAATCATACATGTGACGTTATTAATAGAATGTCAATAGGATCAATAATTCTTGAATTGTAAACAAAGTATTTTATTTATTAAATAATCAGATTAGATTGGAACTCAATCTGAATAATCGTAGACGTGATTGAATAATCAAATTTGTTTGTAGTTTCTTCAGACATACCAAGTTAATATGTTGAGTTTGAAATTATTTGAATTGTTAAATCTTCAACAACCGATATAGGTAAACGTCCTAAATCAATATGATCATAATTTAATTTATGATGATCATAGGTCAAAATTTCATATTTTTTAGTCATCACTAGGCAATTTGTGGGACAATATTAAACACAATTCCCACAAAAGATACAAATTCTAAAATGAATGTTATAATTTTCCAATTGTTTTTTCCAAATATCTATTCTGAATTTCCAATCCACAACAGGTAGATTTATCGGGCATAAATGGACACGTACTTCACAAGCAATACATTTATCAAATTCAAAGTGGATCCTTCTAGGAAATCATTTTGATGGGATTAACTTTTCATAGGGATATTGAATATTAATAGGTAAACGATTCATGTGATATAAGGCAACCATAAAACCTTGACCAATGTATCTCACAACTTGTATTGCTTGTTCACTATAATTCATAAACCCAGTCACAATGGAGAACATGTGTAAAATATCCTCAAATAATCATTTCATAGAGATTTATTTCTCTTCATAGATTGGATTTATCAAATTTGGAAATATTGCAGAATTGAGAATATAGAACCTCTTCACGAAGAAGAAAAGAGAGTTAGTCACAACAAAAATAAGTTGGAACGAAGCTATTAGTAATAGATTACCCAGAGCAATAGGTAAAAGAAAATTCCACTAAATATCCAGTAATTGGTCTATTCTTATCCTAGGCAAGGTCCATCTTGTGATAGAAATAAATAAGAACAAATAGGCTTTAGCTAATATAATTAGGATCTCGATTGTTATATTAATGACCCCACTAATTCCATAAATTAAATCCCATTCAAAATGTTTCAAAATGGGTATGAGTAGAATTGATAAGTTTCATCCGCCCTAGTAAAGAACTATTACAAAGAATGAAGAAGCTAATAGATTTAGGTAAGAAGCAACGTAGAATAAACTAAATTTGATACCCAATATTCAGTTTGATAACTCGCTACCAATTCTTCTTCCGCTTTTGGTAAATCAAAGGACAATTTCTCACATTTTTCCAAAGATGAGATGAAAAAAGCTAGAAACCCTATAGGTTGGCACAATAAATTCCATCCTAAAAAACCATATTGCACTGTACTTTAATTATATCAATTGTACTTGAACTTTTGGATAATTATAGTCAACAGAAACATCAATGTTTTCATCTCTATTCCAAAGTTTTGTATGTGAAACTCACTTCATATGGCTTCTCAATGGTCATTAAAAAGTAAAGAACACAATAAAAAAGGCACAAGAATATTAATAAATTGAACCAATGAGATTATGTCTACTATAAATAATAGGAGCTTTTGAACCTATCTCAACCTTCACTACTTTTTGCGGGAGAAAAAATGTGTAAATGATTACTTCGTTCTAGATGGTCATTCTTTTTTAAGTAGATAGAAACGCATTATAGATTGGGGATGTTTCTAGATTGAGGTTCTAGGGAAATACTTCTTGATCATCCCTACCAATGTCAAGTCCTTATTGTTATCCCATTTTTATGGAAACATATGTGGTCTAGATATCAGTGTTTATTTTTTCACTAATCTTTTTTATATCTTGGTGTTTCTCACCATCTATCTTTGCTTCATTTTTGGTTTATATGGCAGTAACTTCATCCTTTTTTCCCTTGCCTCCTTGTTGTTGGGCCCCAATTACTAATATATGAATCAGGGTACATAGTTTTCACTAATTGTGCATGCTCTCACTATTGTACATGGAGGATGGGACTTAATTATCTTACTAAAAGATTTGAAAGTTGTTTGATCTCACCCATATGACTATCTAGTTTTTTGACTGAAATGAAGGATAAATATTCATCCCATTCACTTATGTAACTAATAGCTTGAGCAGCAGCTCAAAGACCACCTAAAAAATAATACTTATTATTTGATCCATATCCTGCTATAAGAATTCCAAGGGGAGCAATACTTGAAATGACAATCCAAAAAAGCGCTTATACTAAGATCAATTAAAACAATGTCGGGACCAAAAGGAACTACTAAATAGCCTAAAAAATAGGTATGACCACTACCATTGGTCCAATAATGAATAACCAAAAATCCCCCTAGATGGAATAACATCCTCTATTAGCAGTAGTTTGATTCCATCTGTCAAAGCTTGAATAATTCCCAAAGGATCAACATATTCATGTCAAATATGTTGTATTCCCGCATATATTTTTCTTTCAATCCATACAATAACTAATAATCCTATCGTAATTCCTAATAGAAGGATAATTATGTCAATTAGAATCCATATAAGACCAGAGATTTCTTTTGAAAATCTCAATCAAGAAAATAAATTGATAGCATGTTCTTCGAGATCTACTATAGTAACACCATTTTAATGATCAACCTCTCCCATAATGATATCTATACTACTCAAAATCATCATGATATTGACTAATTTCATCCTTTTAGCCAGTTGAGGAGGAATCTGCAAAATAATAAAACCAAGTGGTTGGATTTTCCATCTCCGGGGAAAAATATTCTCATCTCTTATAAAAAAATCCTAATTCACTTTTGGGAGCTTCTACTCACGTAATGTTCTTGTTTTGATAATTCAAAAGTAGGGGAAGGTTTTTTACTAATAAACCGAGATTCAAAATCGTTCCATTATGAATATTTTCCCTTATTTAATTTGAACCTCTAAATTCTCATATGGACCTTCTGGAATTACTTCTAGGGCCTATCTAATTATTTTTATAGATTCTTTCATTTCCTTGATTCAAAGCAAATAATGAGCTAACAAATCTCCATTTTTCCATTGGATTTTCCAATCCAATTAATTGTAACATTCATAATGATCCACTTTATGAAGATCTCATTGGATTCTAAAAGCTCGTAGCATGGGTCTTGATAAACTCCAATCTATTGTTTCTCTACTAATAATGCCTACTACCTCAACTCGTTTCAAAAAGATAGGATTGCATATAATAAGACTTTCATAGTCTATCACTTTTGTAAAGAAAAATAGCAAAAATATAAGGATTTACCTATCCAACTATAGGGTAAATCTATAGCTCCTCCTCCAATACAAAAATAATTATGCATCATTTGCATGCTTATAGAAACTTCAAATAAATCAAAATATCATTTCCCTCTCTTTTAAAATATAAAAGAAAGGAGTTTGTGTACCAATATTAGCCATGAAAGGTGCAAGCCATAACAAATGAGAAGCTATACGACTAACTCTAGCATAATCACTCTAATATAGCTAGCCCTTTTAGGTATTTGAATATTTTCCAATTCTTCTACAACATTAACTGTTATTGTCTCTGTGAACATAGTAGCTAAATAATTACATCGTGTTACATAGGGAAGATATTGAACAATTGTTTGATTCTCAACAATTTTCTCCATCCTTCTAGGCAATAACTTCATATAGGTTTATAGTCAATAACATCTTCGCCATCTAGAGTAATAATAAGTCGAAGAACACCATACATTAATGGATGATGAGGATCCATACTTACCATTGTGAGGTCCTTTTCCATAGCAACCATAATCATAACTCTTCCCTTGTTTTTTTTTTAAAAATATGAGAGCAAAATAAATAATGACTCATTGGGATCCAAAATCTAATAAACCAAAATTGGATTAATTGGATCTGAAAATTTTGTTCAAAATTAATGCGGCCCACAAATATCTAATTGACCAATTAAATTTTTGTAACGAAGTCTATCTTTCTTGAACAAATAAATCATAATCCTTACTCTCGCAAGCTTGGAGCAGCCAAGCCATGAAGATGGATGATAGATTAGAATTCACATGGTAGCAATAGGAAAAAAATGAACACCTTTGTGCCCAAAATCCGCTTCACAGTTTCCAGGATGACGATGTCTTCTACATTAAAAACTCTTTGAAGCCTCTTATCTAAAACTACTCCTCAGAAGGTCATTTGCCTCTCCTTCGCTCCAAGACTTATTGAACATTGTCTCCATCTTCCAAAATCATTGTAGATTGTAAACCAAGGGGTTGTTAATTTAAACATCCTTGGTCATCATTCTCCACCAATCGTAAATACCTCGCTAACACCACATTTACCACTCGCGATTGATGAAGTCCCCAAAACGTCCTCCTGGTCGTCCTCCACACGAACTAACCTACTTTCATTAACTCTTCACCACCCCATGCTCATTATTACAATCAATTGCCATTTTGGATAATTTATCCACTTCAATATTGCCTTCCTAATATATATATGTGCCACCCTAAAGTCTTCAAATTTCTATAGTTATTTCAAAATTTGATTCAACTATTTGTCTAATTTCCAATTTGGAGTTGCACCTCTACAAATTGCATTTATCGTGATCAACGAATCTCCCTCAAGAGATCTTTGTGAAATCCAAACGATTGCATAGGTTAGTCCCACGCCACATTCCTTGCATTTTTGCCTCATTGTTGGTGTCGATTCCCAATCGTATGGCCTTCTCAACCATGATTTTTCCTTCATGATCCTTGATAATACATCATGCCCTTGCCAAGCCAAGGTTAGCCCTCGCTACGCCATCAAAATTCACTTTCACCCAACCCTCATCTAGTGGATGCCATTTTACATCTCTCTAGATTTGCAATCTAATCAACCCAACAAACCCCATAAACTAGGGCATCTTATAAATATTTGATCAATATTAGTATTGATCGATTTAAATCTAGTATTTGCCAAAAAAAAAAAAGATGAGAAAAGGTAACAATAAATATGAAATCAACAAGACTCCATCCCATACTCTATCATTCTTCTTTATTCATAATCTATTGTTTTTATTTTCTTCTCTTCAAGATCTAGTGGATTGAAAACTAAGAATGTGGAAAATATTTAGAATAATGATTTAATCTTCCTATGGAATTTTCATTCAAATATGCTTGGATTGTGCCTTTCCTTTTGCTTTCAGCTTCTTTACCAATTGGATTAGGATCCTTATTTTTTCAAGAGCAACTAAGAGTGTTTGACATACATAGGCTCTTATTAGCATTTTTTTGGTTAAGTGTAGCTATGTTTCTTTTCAATTTATTCTTGCAACAAATTACCGAGTCCTATCTGTCGATATTTTTAATCCCAAATTATCAATAATAAGTTTTCATTAAAGTTGGACTATTTGATTGACCCACTTACTTCCATTATGTTAGTTTTAGTTACGACAATTAGAACCATGGATATGATCTACAACAATAATTATGTCTTATGATAAAACATATGTGAATTGGAACCATGGATATGATCTACAACAATAATTATGTCTCGTGATAAAACATATGTGAAGTTTTTTACTTAACTTAATTTTTTGGATGCTTCTATTCTAGGGATAATTATTAGCCTAATTCATTACAAATTCTCTTTTTTTTTTGGAATTAGTAAGAATGTGTTCCTATTTATTGATAGGTTTTTGGTTTCCACAACCTAGTGCAATTAATGCTTGTCAAAAAACATTTATAACTAATCATGTAGGGGATTTTGGACTCTTATTAAGAATCTACATTTTTATTGGATATCAAACAATTTCGAATTTCAATGTCTGAAAAACTAAACGAATTGATTGCCTTTGATGGAGTTGGCTTTTTTTTGTTACTTCGTGTGCTCCTCTTATTTAAAGGTCAAATAGCCAAATATGCACAATTCCCACTTCATGTATGTTTACCTCATGCTATACTTCGTGTGCTCTTCTCTCATTTAAAGGTCAAATAGCCAAATATGCACAATTCCCACTTCATGTATGTTTACCTCATGCTATGGAAGAGCCTACTCCTATTTCAGCTGCTACTAGCTTGATTGATTCCTCTTTTTAAAGCTCTGCCTTTAATAATGTATCATATCTCTTGAATAAGTGGATTAACAGTTCCATTGGGAGCTACCGTGGCTCACTTAAAAAGATCTTACGAGAGGCTTGGCTTATTCTGCTATATCTCAATTCGGTTACATGATGTTACCTCTAGGGAGATATTCTGAAAAACAGACAAGAATTCACACATCTAAACCCTATATTGATATATACTCATTTCCACGATTTTAAATTGTTTTAATTTTTTTTTAAATCATTCATTTAATAAATTTGGATTTTGATAGCCACATGGCATAAATAGTCAAGTGAAAGAATATGAAGATTTGCTCAAATAATAAGAAAAATCGTCAAAAACGCTCGAGAATATCCACAACTACAACTCAGGCATTTTGTGGAAATTATACTGACCATATTTTATTAATGACAGAAAACAAATGGCTCAATAAACTAAATGACAAAAAAATTCTCAATTTAAATTTCAAAAGATGACAAAAAATTATTCCCAGAATGAAAGATTATAGTTTACCAAAAAAATACTAAACTAATGTTATAAAAC
This sequence comes from Sequoia sempervirens, assembly GCA_007258455.2. Classification (NCBI taxonomy): domain Eukaryota; kingdom Viridiplantae; phylum Streptophyta; class Pinopsida; order Cupressales; family Cupressaceae; genus Sequoia; species Sequoia sempervirens. The sequence goes on from VDFB02015859.1 coordinate 22,545, forward strand.
AGCTAGCAACATTATCCTAATATTCATCATTAGGTGTCCACCAGAACTTTCTTCAAAGCCATTCGTAAAGATCATGCTTTAGAATTACATGCAGGAAATACAGAATTAGTACTCATGCCATGTTACAAAAGCAAGAAAGAGAAAAAAGGCCATGCCATAAGATACTTCTGAATCTAGAAGGTTCTTGGAAATTTGTTTTTATTGGAAACCCATCAAGTTTAGAAGAGTGTAAACCCGTCCAGTTAACATCGATGGCTTATCAATCCATCCAATCCTCTCCTAGAGAAAAATGGTCAGCAGACATACCCCAAGCTGGTCATAGAGAGCTTAAATAAAAAACAAGGTAATATACCTAAGATAGACATTGCATTTCTCTTCACGTGTAAAGCAGATTTCATAGTTGCTGGAAGTAAAGATGAGAAATGCAGCTGCAAGTATCGTGAAAAGCAGGGCCATTCACTCCAATGGTCAAGTGTAAACAAGCATACACACTCTATAAAACAGCAATTAATCTGACAACAAACCAAGATGTTTACAGTCCAATGAAATAGCTGGACCAATTTTCTTCAAAAGATACAGATAACTGTAACAATTTTCTTCAGAAGTCGAAAGAACCTCCCAAATACAACAGTTTAAGGCTCAGCCAGCTGTGTGAGCAATTCAATACAGAAGCTGGACTGATTTTCATTATAAGGTACCTAGGCCAATTCGCTTCATAAGGTTAAGTAACCTGCAGAATATGACAAAATGATAGTGTTAGGCTCGCTTTGTCAGTGTCCAAACAGAAGATTCCTTCCAGAAAATAATTCAAAGCGCAATTCATGTGAAGCATTCAATCGTCTTGGAGAGAAAAAAAACTCATCAGAAGAAAAAGCATATAGAACCAGACATTCATTCTGTATGGATATTTCAACAGAATTTTTATCAATGATCAACGAACATAAATCTGAATGAATTTGAGTTAGCAGAGCCACACCTACCTCATACCATGATGCAACAGGAAACTACAAGGAACTTCAAATTTCATCCACAAAATATAAGGTACAAAAAAATTCACAATTTGAAAGCATTCAAGAGAGAAATTGTGCACAAATTCTTCGCGTGAGTTATTCTGAAGGTACAAAAAAAAAATCACAATTTGATATCATTCAAGAGAGAATTTGTGCATAAATTTTTCTTTATTGAATTTTGTGCATGAGTTTTTCTGAAGGTTGTGGTGACCAACAATTAATTACAATGTGAAATCATTCAAGCTTAAGTTAACGTCCGGGTTTGTGGACGGAAAAAGCGGGTATCGCGAAATCTTTTAGCTCAGTATCGATGTTCAGATTCGCCGAATTTCATGCTTGAAATTCGAAATTCGGCGAACATTTAAAAAATTAATAAAATTCGTTAAAATTCGCATTTAAATTCGTACGGGAAATGGCGACTGTGTTTTTATTAACTTATATTTTTCGCAAGCATTGTTTATTAGGGATTTTAATTGGTACGGTCGCGAGAGATTACTATCGCTCTTGAAACTTCAGAAATTCAAAGAATGAGTCGGGCATCCTGAATAGCGCCTCGAAAGTTGAAGAGAAAATCATATCACAGTCGCTCATGATAAACACAACTCCTTATATTCCAAACGGGCAACTCTATGTCGTTTGTCTTTAACCAAATAATATCTTGTATGTATTCAACAGCGCCAGAGTTGGAAACGTCGAGTAAGTGGGAGACCTGGTGAAGTAACGTAGAGGTGAAGGTTTGGTGCAGCTGGTCGACATAAGTATACTGTATGATTACCTTGTTTGACTATTGTGTGAAAGACACAAAGGGATTTGAGAGCAAAGATAGTTTTGAATCAAGCGCCTGGGAAGAAATGCGGCATTAAAAAACTAGCATTAATATATTTTAAATTTAACATTATTTTACTATATATATTTTTTTAATATTAATATTTAATAATTAAAATCTAATATATTAATATATTTAATTTTGATTTAAATCATTAATATATAAAGATTAATAAATTTAAATATTTAAATTTTAAATTAAATCTTTAGTTTCCATTTACAAATATTCTAGCATTTGTTATAATTTATTTAAACTCAATATAAGATTATTTTAATATTTATAAATTATATATTTTTTACAATAAAAATAAAAACTTAATATATTTTTAGCTAATTCAAGAAAACTCTCAGAATAATACTTTAATATTTTATTATTTAATAATTATATTTAAAGTTCAATAGTTTTAATTTATTAATATAGTATCATTAGTTATATAATATTTATTAAAAAAAATTAAAAAAATTACATAAGGCGAATTT
>VDFB02015860.1:0-132463 GCA_007258455.2 Sequoia sempervirens
TCTCAAGCAAGCATTCAATGGTACATTTGTGTGCTCCGAAGAGGGCCTAGGCCCGTGGTAACGCTCTCTCTCTCTCACTTTTTTCTATTTACTTGTTCATTTGCTATCTCATGGCATGGGTTCTACTCCTAAATCAGGTTTTGCTTTCACCATATGCTTTGTCTATTTCAATTACACTCCTTTCCTATCTAGTTGTCTATGGAGGTGGGAACACCAAAATGGGGGTCTAACTGAGGCAAGCCCTTATACATCCCCAACATTTTTCCCCTCATTCTTCTATGTCTAGGTTTTGAAACAAAGCTTGGAGTGAAGATTCCAACATCCGCTTGAGGGTAAGTTTTCTTCAAGTTCCCCTTGTGCTTTTCTTGAATTTTTTGTTCTATGTTCGATTGTTCTGTTTAGTAGACCTTATATCCAAGTTAGGAAGTGAGTGAGACCTTATTCTTCTTGTTTGAGTTCTTGAGCTTTCTATTGCTTGGGACACCAACGTGCCATGATGGCATCCTGAATCTGCACTGTCGTCCTTTGGTTGAGAGCTTTCATATCGGAGGTAGGAATCTAGAAGTTTCACTCTCTCTGGTTCTAAAGTAGTCTTCTTTGAAAGTTAGTTTATGCACATTTCCTTTGCTATTTCTTCATTTTGTTCATGCTAAGGTTGATAAGGGTAGTTCGTTCGTTGGTGATCTCTTGAGAATGAAGAGACCCACATGCAGCGAATACATCTTATCTCACATAAGGATCAACACAATTATTGTCAAAAGGTTGGTTTTTTGTTGGATAGTGATTGTTATGTGGTAGGTTTACAATAGCATTGGCCACTATGTATATTTTGGCCTCCTTGATTAATATTATTTTTTTTATTATCGTAACTATTGTAATTATGAATATTTATGTTGGGTGAGTACACGATCATGATGGGCCAAACATTGGTAATAGGAAGAAAAAAAGTTTGACTTAACCAAAATCTTGAAACAGAAATTTGAAAATTGATTTTGGTTTGTTTTGATATTGTGAAAATAGATTTTGAAGGGATCCGGGAACTCCTTACAAACTAAAAAGCCAAATCAAGTTAAAACAGCCAAAAAGACCAGACTGCAGAAAAGACAGCCTGCAGTCAACAAAAAACTAGCTCCCAAACAAGCACCATTTAGTAGACCTCATATCCGAGTTAGGAAGTGAGACCATATTCTGCCCGTTTGAGTTCTTGGGATTTCTATTGCTTGGGACACCAGCGCGCCATGTTGGCGTCTTGAATCTACATTTTCATCCTTTGGTTGAGAGCTTCCATATCGGAGGTAGGAATCTAGAAGTTTCACTCTCTCTGGTTCTAAAGTAGTCTTCTTTGAAAGTTAGTTTATGCACATTTCCTTTATGATTTCTTCATTTTGTTCATGATGAGGTGGATAAGGGCAGTTCGTTCTCTGGTGATCTCTTGAGAATGAAGAGACCCACATGCAGCGAATACATCTTATCTCACATAAGGATCAACACAATTATTGTCAAAAGGTTGGTTTTTTGTTGGATAGTGATTGTTATGTGGTAGGTTTACAATAGCATTAGTCACTATGTATATTTTGGCCTCCTTGATTAATATTATTATTTTTATTATCGTAACTATTGTAATTATCAACATTTACATTGGGTGAGTACAAGATCATGATGGGCCAAACATTGGTAATAGGAAGAAAAAAAGTTTGACTTAACCAAAATCTTGAAACAGAAATTTGAAAATTGATTTTGGTTTGTTAACACCAAACCAAAATGAATTATTCATTTTGTAGTTCCCAATTTCCCCTTTAATTCTTCTAAAGAAACACACTTCAGTTAAATGGGCATAAATTATGTGTTACTTTAATCAGATTTTTAGTTTTTAAAGGTGTTGGAAAGATGATTTGGATCTCTACATGTTAGGAATAGGATTTTTGAGTAATAAAATATTCAAAACAAAATATAGAAAAAATAACACAAAAACACAAAGAAACATATATATGTGGGTCACCTGATATGGGCTACATCCACGAAGAAATAACCAATCCTTATTTTTATTTTATCCAAAAAAATGAAAGGACACAACCTACAACACATCCACTGCAACTTTCTCTTCACTCTCCCATAGTCTCCTCACACACTCACCATTCTCTCACACAATACATAGCAGTTATTTTATTTTTACTACTTGTATTATGCTTTACAAGGCAATTTTTTTATTAAATGAGTAAATACACCCATGTAGCTATGAATGTTCACAAATGGGTGTTGGGGTAACCTTTCCATCATACATTGAAAATCATGGTGCCATAAAACCCATGGGTAATGGATATGTCACAATATCAAAAGCTAGGGGTGTATGTCTAGGATTTAACAATTAGTCATCCTCTTACCCACTTGGCCTTACATTAACTTTCTTTTTTACTTGATATGTTTTGTGAAATAGTACTATATGATTGAGGAAAATAGTCATGGGGGGTTGGAAACCATTATGGTGTATATTATTAGTGTAAATAGTGTCTTTATCCATCTAGATAGGATATCACCTTTCTAGGATTGACCTATTCACACCTAGCTTAAGTTTACTTGGGTTTATTTTGCTTTTGTCTCACTCCATAACATTGAGACATGTGTCCTCATGACTTGAGACACCTATTGCATGTACACTTGCCACTTTCTCACCCACTTGTCAAGTGAGCTCACAAGTGTCCCATCTTTGGAGGGGTAGTTAGAGTTTCACTCCTACCTTCTCACCTCCTCATCCTTGCCTATATATGCAAATCTTGATCATTGTATTTACACTCTTCATTTTATATTTGATAAACATACTATTGTGCATATTTATTCACTTGTGGAATTTGTTCCATGCTCTTTAATCTTAGCATTCTCCAACATATATGTGTATCATTATGGGACATACGAGGGGTTGATAAACTAATTACTTGGGATAATGGCGTGTAGGAGTTAAGTTACTTAAGTTTATTCAATGTATGGGATGTAGTAGTGGATGTGGAAGTGGATTGAGTGTGTGTGATACTAGTATGCCTAATGATAGCTAAAGAAAGAGGCATGGAAGTGTAATAAATCATTTGGGTGATGAGTATAGGAACTAAAAGGTGGGACACTAATGGAAGTGGTACTATGATGATGAATAATAGTTGTAAAGGTCAATGATAGTAGTGGGGTAGGATATAAATGTACTTGTCATTATAGAAGAAGTAAGCTTTACATAAACTACTTGTAAAATCTATAATTCAAATGGCTTACAATTAAAAAATAGATTGTGAAACATATCTACTAGTTGTGTAAGATTTTTAGTATTGGTAAAACTAGCAATTCTATTTGCAAATCCCAAAAAAAATTAAATGAGATTTATGGTCGTAGTCATCATTGTTCTTTTTAGGAGCATCAAAATAGATCTTATTCTCATTACTTTGGGTCATGCTAGGGTTTAGACAAACACTAATTCAAAGGAAGATTAGGACCATAAGTAACTTTTGGAATAAATAAAAGATAGGAAAAATAAATCCCAAAGGTACATTTTCATATTGAATAAACTATGAAATATAAATGTTTTATCAAATGTGAAAATGAAACCCTAATGTAGTTGCCAAGGATAGGTAGGGTGGGTAAAAGGGGTTCTGCAATCAAGATAATAAAAGATGTAACAATATAAAATCAATGAAGAATTGGTCATGCAAAGAGTTTCAAATATAAATTGAGATGTAAATATCATAAAATTATAGATATGAGAAACCCTAATATGAATAAGAAACCCTAGAAGAAGACTAGGTCGTATAAGATTAATTGGGTTCACTAAAATGCAAATAAAAAGTAAACCTTCTTTTAGGTTTAATCCAAACTAATCCAACGAAATGTACACAAATAAGCAACTAACCTAGATTAATGATTTGGGGATAATTATGTGGGCTAGTGTTTCTTGATATTAAATTCCAATGTATGAAAAGTAAAAATAAGAAAACAAGGTACTTAGTTTGATGATCAAAGAATGTGTCATTCAAAAAATATTCTAGAATATCATTTATTTGTCCTGAAGTATGGTATCCCTATTAGTTGAATGTCTTATTTTTTGTGTTGATCTTGTGATTTATCTAAGGCCAAGCTTAACAATCTACGTCAAGTCCATAATTATGGATTCATTCTCTAAGTTTGGACTTGACCCTACACAATGTCTATTGGTATTCTTCTTCCCACCTAGTTGACCTTCATTTTCTCTACTCGTTTCTAATATCTAATGATTGACAATATTGAAAATGCCTTGGAAGAGTTGTTATGTCACAAGGGAAAACATGTTCTCCTAGGTCAACTTAGGGAAAGGTGTGCATAAAATTGAAGGCAACTAGGAAGCCTTCTATGATAATTTATGTAGATTTTATACTCTTCTTAGTGCACCAAATATAAATGTTTCATTGTTGATTACTCCTTTAATGTTTCAAGTCTTTTAGGATGATTGTTGCAAAAAAACATTGAAAAAATACTTTGTATGCAAAAGTTGTGAGCATTTGAAATTTCAAAAATAAAGGATGAATTTAAAATGATTAGACTTCATTTTTGGTGCATAATCTAGAAATTTTACTTGATCCACTATGTAGAGCTCTTAACCATCTTTTCAACATCTGTAAAATATCAATTTTTTTATTAATAATGCAAAATTTATGCATGTTTAACGGAAGTATACTTTTTGGGGGGGTTTTAAGTAACAAATATCTATTTTGAATGGCGAATATTTGTTTTGCAACATATAAAATTAACAAAAAACACCTCTAGAAATTGAATATTTATTAGTAATGATTTTTTTATTCAAACATAAACTTGTTGCCTTCGTCTTTTCGTTAGGAATGCATTGTGTTTAGGCTTGGGAGTGTCAAGCCTAATGGGTCAATTGGTCCAACGTTTTTACAAGTTTCATCCTCTTTTGTGACTTCACCCTTCATGTTGATGACCTTTTTTATCTAAATTTGATGAAACAAAAAGGGCTTTTCAAGAAATTTTCAACATTCTAAAAATATAAGATATACTTGATTATGAATTCAATATATAATTATTATTAATTTTCTATATGCACTATGTCTAAAGTCTTGGTTGATAGACTGATTGAAAAGCATTCATCTTTCAAACTGTTTCAAATTTTTCAAATCCAAAAGATGTGTCACACTATATGCTTCAAAAGCTATATTTAAAAGAAAAAGAGTTTCATATTTTTTTGACCAAATTAGGTTGGCCAAAAAGTTAATTTTTAATATTTTTAAAAAGTCCTAGTAAAAATTCATAACTAATTATTGACTTACAAAAAAAAAAAAAGTGTCACATCTAATTGTGTGTCATTTATCTTATAACTAAAGATTAAAAAAAAAAACTTGCTCATACTTAGGTTGGCCAAAATGACACCTACTCTTTTTTTCAAAAATTATAGTAATGCTTCATTGAAATTTCAAATTTTCACCAAATAACTTCTTTTTTTTTCAAAAAAAAAGTTGAAGCCTAGAAACTACATTCAATTTTCTATAATTATATTCTTAGATATTTTTCAAATTGTGTTTAACCCATTCAATTTTTCATGTGAATTTGTTTAAGTTTTTTTTTTTAGTATTTTCATTGTCACTTAAAGGTATTGTTTGGCCCATCATGATCCTACACACACCATGTTATTGTTATTGTTAGCTAATGGAACATTTGAAACTATTATCTATAGTAAAGGTGTTGGGATAATTGAGTTGTTTTCTTCTTGAGGTAATAGAAGGTTAATGGTTAGTGGTAAGGAATTGTTTGAATGGGCCACAAAGTTCTTAAGAATCTATTAAAATGTAATATTTACAAGTGGACAAAGGATGTTTTCTAAAATGGATACTTATTTGAGGATAAGTGCAAGAGGAATATGTTGAGAATCTCTCAAAACATCCTTCACCAGATCAAGCCTCAACCTAGGATGCATATGAGATTAAATAAAAAATGGTCCACTAAGCATTTTGAGAGGGTTATTTTGTTCAAAAGTTGAAATGATTATTTAGTTTGAATTGTTTGATTGAATGTTTTTTATTATTTTTGATATTTTAAATGAGTTAAATGAATTAATTAATCTAATATTAAATGTAAATAAATAATATTATTTTTTGGGTTTTTCTTTTTAATAAATATCATGAATTAAGTAGCTAATTTAATTGATAATAATTAAAGAAATAACTATACTAAATTAATTGCATTTTTCTAATTAGTTCAATGTAATTAATTAATTAATTATTAGTAATTAAATAATACAAATAGTCTAATTTGGTGGAAAATAAAACTTCTTTTCAATTCTTTTTTCGAAAGTGAATGGAAGCAACAAACATACTAAAATAGCAAAAGCATTAAATTTCACTTTTTTATTTAAACAAAAATAGTAAATTTCTTCTTTCAAAAATAGTAAACAAATCCTTCCAATATAATCTTTAAAAACACATAGACAAGCTTTCTTTCATTCAAATTAAATTACTTATTAAAGATAACAATGTTTGAATTAATACTCTAAAGTTTTGTTAACTAATTAAAGATGAATGTTAGTATGTTTCTAGATTAAACTATGAGGTTTTTTAACATCGATTTTTGGAACATGCCACATGACCCATGATATTCCTCTTTTCACCCTGATGATAGATCATGTAGAGTAATTTGAAACATTGATACTAAAATCTCACACAATTTAATACTAAAGCACACAACATTTACTAATATGAACTAAGGAAATTTCATGTCTCTAATTAAATGATATCTATTGACTTTTGTTCTAAGGAAAATAAATCCACTAAGAACAACTCAATGTCTCATTAGTGCTTGCCTCTAATTTCTTAGAGGATTCCCAAGAAGGACAATATAGGGCAAACCTAGTGGGGAAACTATATTTAATACTCTGTGAACTCTATGATTTGTTTTACATTTCTTATTAAGAAGTGATACTAAATAAATGAATAAAGAGCTTCTAATATAGTTGTAGGAAATGAAACACAAACAAGAAACAAATATTTCTTGTTCTATGAATTCATAAACTATTAACTAGAATCTAATCTATAGTAGACAATCTTTTTGTATACAAAACAAAGCTAGTCAAAATAAATCTAATCTAGGAAAGAAACAAAATTTCCACACCTAGAGCTATATCTGTTTTAGATGTATAGCAACATTGATTGTGTTAACAATGTCTTCAATTTCCAAAATCTAGTAGCTTCCTTCCCTTTCTTGTGAGCTTCCACTAACACTAAGTCTCCAAAGCAAGATGGGCAAAGGTTTATATGTTGGATAAAGAATACAAAGGATAAAATGGTTACAAATGATGATCAATTGCAAGTTGAACAAAGACTAAGAAATAAAATTGATCTAGAATTATGAATTTCAGAATGGTCTATGCAAAAATAACTTAAAAAATTGGTCTCTTTAATAATCAAAAAAGGATCTATATGTGAAAATTACAAACTTTTTGAATTTAGCAAGATTTTTGAATCTAAATTGAATAGGACTAAGCAAAAAAGTTGTAAAGAAACTTGCAAACTTGGAAAAATCACACATAAAAATAAGCATGAGTTTGTCACTTTAATAGGGAAATAGTTTGTCCAAGTGAGCATACATTCAATAGTGCAAAAAGTAGTGAACTCATAACAATAGAAAAAAAAAAAAAGATTTCTAACCAAAACAAACAAATGAAAACCCAATATGTTATAGATGGCAAACATGAAAGACACATGGGGAATCCTAGGAGGTTAATGTGTGGCATCTTACACTAGAGACATTAATCAAATATCACAAATTTCATATTTTATGTCTAGAGGAAAAATTTGCTAGATCTTTGGTCATCACCAAACTTCTCATGTAAGCAAGTTCAACTTTGGGCACTTAACGGACCACCTCACCTTTTTCATTTGGCTATATTAGGGGCAATGTATATTCCTTCAAGATTATCTCCAACCCATGTGTTACATGTGTGTCTATGATTACATTTGCATTTCCTATAATGTGTTTCCCTCCAATTCCTTACATATCTTGTATTCAATAGATGCAACTAATTGAAGGGGCATATTATGTCGCCAACACTCCTATGTTGAGTGTAGACAACTACAAGCTCCTATACAAAGATTAAGTAGCAATTCCAAACAAATCTTGATCAAATGACATGGCAATGCCACCATATCATCCTAGTATCACCACAATGGACAAGGCATTACTACACTTTCCATACCATCAATTTTCTATTGTTTGTAGATAGTAAAATTTGCTTGCAATTAACATGTTGCACATCTTCTACTCTATTTTACGTCTAGGGGAAAGGACCCAATAGTTGAGCATATTTAAGTAGTTGTTATAGCATTTGTTGATTTAAAACCCAATATTTTTCACAATATTGAACCAATAGTTGTGACTTTAAAGTTGTTAGTGTTGATGATAACTACCAATAATTGAATAATGTGTATTTCTTTAAATCTAAAAAGCAACAAATCATGTGATGCCACATCAACGCACCAATAAAACATGATTTAGTGCACAAGTATTTGTCTCACCTTTTTTTTGGACCTTCTTGGACACCTTGACAAAAAACATGCTAATGTGGCATCATATTTGATGATGTGGCCCTAAAACCTCAGTTGTAAAGCAACGGAAAAGTTAGGATTTTGAGAAGCGCAAAGTTATGGTGCTCAACTACCAAGTCCTCTCCCCTATCTTCAAGAATGGAACACAAAAATCCAATTGGGTCTATACTTTTATAAATAAAATTCATGTTTTATGAATGTCATTTACTTTAAAATAGATGTCATTTAATCTTTTACCTCAAAGTAGAAACAAAATATAGCAATGAATTTACATACCCATATCAATTCCCATTTAGTTTCAATTACATATTGAAGAATGGTGAACTTGTATATAAAATTGGACCCATTACCATTTACATATACTTCAATACATTTCACCCTATCCTATTCTTATCCAGACATAGGCTTACAAATTCACCATTTATAATCCATTTACTCTTATCATTGCACCCATCCCCATATATTCATTCCCAACCTTAATATCTGCACTTCTTTAGCCCAAGTCAAGAGGGGTGCAGAGAAGCAACCTCACACCACATAGAATTGAAACTTGATATTCAAAATTTAAAATCTGTCTGGTCCCACCAATTTTCACTACTCATTATGAACCAACTTGATTTATGTTTCAACAAATATTTGTCCTTACAGTTAAAAGACATTCAATGTGCTTAAATTTAGAAGTAATTCCTATGCATTGAAAGAAGAATCATTCCAGAAAATTTGTATTGGAGCACTTGGAACTTAAATCTGCACCAACTCGTCTTGATTATTGTCTAACAACATTTGAAAAACAAAAACAGAGGTTGACCAAAAAGCACATTAACTCTCACAATTCAAAAATCCTCTCCAAAAAATTCTAAATACCACCAACCCTTGCACCAAGGTTGGAAATGGGCATTACATGTCCCAAAAGTCTACAATCAACAAGGCCAATAACAAATACGTAAAGAAAAAAGTTCGTAGTTTTAAGAATTAGTCAAATGGAATAAACATAACTTTGATAGTTTATTACTTAATTATTTTTAAACTCGTGTGCTTCAAAAGAAGTAATTCAAGTGCTTAACCAGAAAATGATATCGCCTCCACCAGTTGATTATTTTTTCAAATATACTCTAGTGCTTCACAAGAAATGATTTTGCCTCTACGAGTAATTACTTTTTCAAATAAATTCAAGTGCTTCACAAGAAATGTCCCAAAATTGTATTAGCTTAGGACCGATATATGCAACTTCACAATGAGAAATTGGCATACTTTCCACAAGCAGAGAGACAGCCTCGAGTCACAATATCCTTGAAGAGAAAAATGGCAATTAGCGACCAATAAAACTAGGGCCTCTTGAAAAGTAATTGATTGTGCATTTCAGAGGCACCTGGTCGAGAGTTGATTTCTGCCATAGTAAGTCGTTGATTATTACCGTGCAACGCATAAAATTATTCAATTTTAAGATAATAAAGGCATACTAAACATGTGATCGTCTTCTCCCAAGTACTTGGGTAGTTACATTGAGGTACGAACACTTGTATCCAATATATACAGTTGTAGCCTCCTACTGGAGAATAACTAGCTTGGTCATCAGACAACACTAGCATTAATACATGCACAATTAAGAAAAGACGTTCAGATATTGATGATAAAAGTTTTATCAGATCAATAAACCTTCTAAATAAGATAAAACCTGGGTTGCCAGATCACAACGGAATTGTGAACTTAAGATCCTTCGCACCATCACAAACAAATAAGATACACCTGCTCGGATTATAACAAAATATAATCCAGAATGCTACTTCACCTGATTTCCACCTTCGCACAAAAATAACAGCCTGAAGCATTTGCCGAATATCGCAAGATTTGAGCCCTTATTGCAACCGGATACATTACAAAAAATGAATTGGGGATACAAAAATGTATTTGCAAAATTTAAAATTCAATCTGTGACAAAATAGAATAAATGAATAATGTTTCAGTCTTTCCGAGAAGGGAATGATGTATTATCTACAGTCCAATTACTCAATCCAGCAACCGCAATTTCAATTCCAAGTAGAAGGCGCATACACATTAAATACACCATACAAAAGAAATGAACATATAATTCGTTTCTCACGCTTCCAGTATATTGAAGCCATGCAATAAAAGCACAAACTCACGCCTCTTGACACCAAATGGAATAAATCCAGGAGTACAAGTCATAATATGTGTTTTCCTTCTCCCAGACTTCCATTGAACTTTAATACAGTTTTATTCTGGTGCTGATTTCAGTTCGACATATAGGACATATATCCAAGCTTTGTCCACAGTCACCACATGTCTGTTATCAGGAACAAGTTAGCAACGGTGGAAAAAAATAAGCATTAAAAGGAGATTTCTTTTGAACTTAATATCTTTAAGACCTGTCTACAATACCTGATGCCCACATCCAAAAGCAAGATCTTTAGGATTCATTAGGCAGATTGGACACATCTGCAAAAATCCAGGCAACTTTAGGGAATCAGGAAGAAAATGCAACGTCTCCTAATCACTGTATGGAATTACTCTAAGCCATATCAAATGAAATACCAAACAAAACCATATCTGTCCAAATTGAATTTGCCACAAAGATTCCCTTACTTGAGCATCCCACGTGTCCTTAGGTGATGACGGAGCAGTTCCTCCATATGAACTATAAGCATAGTCTGGTTGACTACTGGTTTGGAAACTCTGTGAACGCGCATATCGCTGTGTGGCGGCAGTATTAGCATTGCCAATGGGTGGTGGAAGAGGTATACTGTTAGGCATCTTCCCCCTGCGACGACTGCAATACATCGACATAATAAATATTATAAAACAATAAAATTATAAATGAAAAAAGGCAGAAGATCTAGAAGGAACATCACATGCTTAACAAGTAACAGTATCCAATATGAAATGAATTATATTGAGTGCTTTGACTATAGATATAATTGGATTGGTCATTGGTGACTTGTTTTTCTCACAATTTTGGACATTATATATACTGAACCTAGTAATTTATTTTTATACCAAATTGTTGAAATTCTACTAATTAAATTCAGAAGCCTTAAAGATGGATATTTCTTAGATGATAAAAGCAATTTTGATCAACAGATTGAACATTTCATGCATGTCACTTCCACTTGGCCCTCATTTTCAGTACAGTTGGAATACTTTACCAAATAATTGTTCAATCAAGAACAATATTCAGATCTGCCTGAAGCTAGTAAAGATAACGTGTTTATCTCCATAACCACAGAAACACTTGCCATGGAGAAGACACTAGGATTAGTTGGGCAATAAATAACAAACACTTAATTAGGACCCAGAATTTTGTGCATTAAAGAAAAGCTTAAATGTATATAGATATAGAGAAGTCTTTCAAGTCCAGCAATAAATGAAAAATGCAGTAAATAATGATAGTTTAGTTGCAAGGTTTCGCTGCTCAACATGATAGGGATGAATGGATCTACCTCGATTGTATAATTAAGCATATAACTGAACCCAGCATTGGGCTCCCTTCCATCTAGAGGGCCCAGTTGAATTGGAAACAAAAGGTGTGAATGCTCTCACCACTGTCATTAGATCGCCGGCCAAATGAATGCCATTCTTGTTGAAGACAATCACTAGGGCTTGTCTCTATTCTCCTTTTTCACTTGGACTTTCCTATGCCCTATAGAGAAGACCTCTCCCCTCTATAATGGAGATGACTATTGCCTTCACCATAGTCCTAGGTTTTAGTGGGGGGAGTATCGGTCATAATATTCGACCTAGTACTAGGTGGGGGCATGCCCTATTATCTAAGGAGTGGGCAATGTGTGTCCCCTCAACTATAGTTGGGGTAGTTTTTTGTTGAAACTATAGTTGGGTTGCCAGTAGTGTTGTCTCTTGTGTCCGTTAATAATCTATATGGTTTGATAGTCTCCTGTGTCTTCTTTGTTATTTTAGCTAAGTGAGTGAGAGTGAAGCTGAGTGTGAGTGTTAGAAACATGTTTGAGTTCAGGGGTGAAGCTCCAAGCTGAACCCCATTGTAAGTGTTGGTGTTATGGTTGTTAGGTGTTTGGGTGTGAGATTTTGGTTGAGGGGCGAAGCTCCGAGTTGAACCCCATTGTAAGTGTTGGTGTTATGGTTGTTAGGTGTTTGGGTGTGAGTACTTTTAGTTGAAGGGTGAAGCTCTGAGTTGAACCCCATTGGAGATTTTGGTTGAGGAGCGAAGCTCTGAGTTGAACCCCATTGGAAGTGTTGGTGTTATGGTTGTTAGGTGTTTGGGTGTGAGTACTTTTAGTTGAAGAGTGAAGCTCTGAGTTGAACCCCATTGTAAGTGTTGGTGTTATGGTTGTTAGGTGTTTGGGTGTGAGTGCTTTTAGTTGAGGGGTGAAGCTCTGAGTTGAACCCCATTGTAAGTATTGTTCTGGAAGTTAGATGTTCATTTCTTGGGAGTTGATCCTAAGGGTAGCATCTAAGTATCTATATGTGATACACCAATAGCAATTAGTAAGTTGATTTTGGTTGTTTCCTGTGCCCTGGTGATTAGTAATATTTGGTGGGAGAAGGGTTAGAAGTTTAATCATCATTGGCCCCACGGGAGTCTAGTTGAAAGAGAAAAGGTTGAGTGTGATCACTAGGTAGTGGGTTGGTTGGTCCCCTTGGGGCATACAGGGGTCTAGTTGAAAGATGAAGGGTTGAGTGTGATCACTAGGTAGTGGATTGGTTGGTCCTCTTGGGATATATTGTCCCTATCGGTCTGTTCAGGGCTTTAGTAAGGGAAAGGTCGTTTTGTTCCCTCTGGCCTTGGAAGTAGGTGGGTTATTATATTTATACCCATCATCACCTAAGCCAAAAGTCAGAGATGTAGGATCTCATCATCATTTAGAAGAAAAGAATAAGAGGTTAGATACTTCTTCCCACCCATTCAATTACTAGCTGGAATGAGGGATTTGCCTAAATCAACCTCACGATCAAGAGGTGGGATACTTGGTGCAATCTCCTATAGATAGTAGGTCATGTGCCTGGCTACCTATGAATAACCCAGATTTTCCAAGATTGATTGATGTCGACTGGAGGGACTTGACCAAAAAAGCAGCACATTAACTAAATGTTTGTATTCTTGCAAAGTAAAGATCTGAGACCTATTAATAAACAAATAGCATGCTAGTGTTTGGAGCCAACAGGAGTGAATTATGAACCAAAATTGAGTGGATCGAATGCATTCATGACATTAGAGAATGATTTTGGGCTGCATACTATTAAAATGAGTGACTAGTTGGCCAACTTGAATAACTGGCTACCTCATGCATAAAACTTGTATAAATACCTATCCAGACATCAAATTTTGCATCATGATCTAATAATTTGCATAAAACTTGTATAAATACCTATTAAGTTGCTTCAGAATTCTTTCCAAATAATTTTGACGAATGTAGCAAAGCACACATAAGAATAGGATACAACCTGCTTGGGTTATGTACGGCTTTCAGTTGACAAGGAACACCAGGAATCCTTGTCAGAAATGAACAGAAGCACATTGAAAGTTTAAAGGTTTACTTTGTTTTCAGGAGGTAGTATGGGTGTTATATTGCATACATGAAATTGAGAATTTAATGTATAATAATTTTAACAAAATAATAAAGTCTCTGTAGGGACAAACAATAAAAATGACCCCACATGAAAAGGAAAAAGTTAAAAGCAAAACATACCTTTGCCTAAATATATTAAAGGAAAAAGGGCAAAATGGTATAGTAATTCTAAAATCAACCTTCAAACCTTCGGATATGCAATAATTTTGAATTGTTGTGCAGGTTGTCGGTAAGGTACTAAGCTTGTGACAAAATGATGCATCCGAACCATATTTGAAGGCACCAAGGCTCTTTGTGTCAGATCCTCTCCGGAAAACTTCTTGTACCTTTTGTATTATCTTCAGATGCTACTGTTTCAATAAACTAAAGCTTCTTGATTTATCCCTGGCATTCAGATATACTTCCCACTACCTTAAAATTTGGATCTCTTGAAAAATTCAATTTCAGTTAATCAGTTTCCAGAATCAAATACTTATTCAGACTTACGCTTCTCTTCCATAAAAAGCTTACCAGTTCCCAGTATAAAAGCAATTTAGATCAGATTCATTACAGCAGGTCTTCCAATACTTTTATCAAAGGCAAGGTTTATTTAATTTGCAGATTTGGGTTCATAGCATGTAAGCAATGAAATACAAGTTCATTAGTCAAGAGGACAGACATTGAACCAGCAGCTTGGGAAACAGCTTAAGCTTCTTATTTGGCATGTTTAAACACTTTCTGGTCATCACAGCTCCAAATCTTGTAGCCAAGAATACAATGGAGATACATGAGGATGATGACACATTTTCTGTGCAAACTGTTTGGATTTTTATATTTTATGGCATCTTAGATCTTTGAATATGCTCATTTCTACCAACTGATTGGTAGGCCCAATTTTGTCCAGTGGTGAATTTCTAAGCCTAAGGTGGAATACTCGAAGATTTGCGAAAAAGAATGTAATAGTAAATTGGTGATTACCTTATAAATATAAAATAAGAGTGACTTGTTTGGCACTATGCTTTACTAGAGTCTAACAGATTTTGTCCACTAGCCAAAGCACATAAGCTATTTCAAATTAAACAGGAAAATTATAATAAAAAATTTAAAAAATTAATAAAACTAAAACTCTATCCCAAGTATCATAATATTAGAGAGGCATTCTCTCAACAGTTTGCATAGAAAGTTTCAGGTTATTTAAATGTGGCTCAACAGCATAGAAATTGATGTGTAGGTGAAACAAAAGAAACGGCATACTTTTGGAAGCAACTTATACCAAAATTAAAGCTTCACACTTGCTGATATGGGTGCTTGACCAAAGACCAGCCCAGGTTCCTCAGCAAGATACCCATCTTCTTTGTGATTTATACCTGCTTCTACATGCTTGTGATAGACTTGTTCCAATGGAAAGGCGCTTAGAATTGGTTTATATGGAAACCACAACTTTGTGAGGATTCAACTAAAAGACCAAACCAAAGTCGCCAAAGGTATCCACTTTCTTTACAAATGTTTACACACCCACCCACATACTTGCAATAGGGCTGTTACATGTGATGCATCAAGAATTGACGAGGATGGAGCTCATAAATTTGTACTTGTCAATAGAAAGTCTGAAAGAATCAGTTCACTTTCCACAGTCTTAGGCACATTAGGTTGCTCCAACAGTCTGACTCAAGGTAATTACTACTAGTATGAAAATAGGCTACACTTTTTATGCTGAATCAGAAAAATAGAGTATATCAGAGATAACCTAATTTTTGGAATTGAAGGAGAGAACCAACCCAACTCATATCAATCTTGAAAATCCTAAAATAGTTAAAAAAATTCAGCCTTAGTTAAAAGTAACTGTAATTTGTGAAAATCTAATGCATTGTTTGATCTGAATTCTGTCTGGGATCGGAGGACAACTTTGCAAATGGGCAATAGCTAAGCCAGTGGAAATAGGCTTTTACACAATGCCATGGCTGAAGCAAAGCAAAGGCATGACAAATACATGAAGAAGCGTTATGTATTCATCAATGTTGCACGTATGTACAATTAATATGCAGAGGCTATGAAGGATGTGGGGTCATAATCAGGCAGGGAAAGTATGTGTACACCTGATTTGCCAGAGGTGCCCTGGAGTACAACCTGTTATGAACCCCATTCTGTTATATAGTAGCTAGTATTAGTTGGGTGCATATGCTTTGTAAGTTAACCCATTAGCTAGTTAAAATAAAGTATTTATCCCACATGCATGGTATAGTAGTGGTTATCTTTAGGAAGACTCTACCTATTGTAATGACTTCTCAAGTGGAAAGCATCTTGGACTTGGCTATCTATAACTGGAGTGTATGCTCTATATGGAGGTTGTCCCAAGAAGTGCAAAGATCATAAAAACATTCTATTTTTCACATTTCTGCATGTATATGTGTACTGCTTTTATTCATCTTGCAGGTTCATTACAAGTGGTATTAGAGCTCTTTCTACGGCTGTTTCTGCAAGCAACATTATCAGTTTAGGGCTTTCAGTAATTGTCCATTGTATGCTCTCACCTCACCCTAGAGGGATCTTGGTGATTAGAAAATGATTATAGCCAAAGTCGCACAAAATCTCTCGCCCGAGTTTTGCTCCAATTTTTTTCTGTTACAAGTATTTTCTTTTTAATTTTCAGATTAGAAACCCTATGTCAAGGGTTTTCAAATATCCTCAAAAGAATTGTCATTCTTGGCTAAGTTGGATCTCTAAGGATCTAGTAAAGTGATGAGTATTTTGGCTCCAATACCCAGGCCTCGGATAGCCTCTATATACAGGGCCATGGGCTTCCACATACCTTCGGGTATATCGAAAGACCCCATAAGCATTTTACACAATCCAACCCTTGGTAACCTTTGATTGTCTAAATTCTATGATGCACTGATAAGTCGTAAGCCCTCAAAAGTTATTCACCAATTACCTCAAAGATAGAATGGGCTATGGGTACAATCCTAATCCTTCGTAGTTAGTGGTCTAAAACATTGGGCCAACACTATTTATAAACAAGAGAAGTGTGTTATGGACTTCCATGTACACCAACATCTAGCCTCGGACCCTGGACCTCCAAGAGGTTCCTTCTTTGCAAGATGTTGTTGAGGGCTGCCAACCCATTGATGCACAAGGCACTATCACTAGAGTCCCTTAAGACAAGTATGATAAATGCCCTCCTTGAGAACAATCAAACCACTTAGGACAAGAAATCATGGACCAACAATGTAGTGTGGCACTAAAAAGGAGTCACATCAAAGTGATGTCAAATCTCAAACCTCATGACTCAAGAACATGTGGCAGCAGCTAGCGCCAATGGTTGTGAGGTTGAGTCACCACATGCAAGCGATTCCATTCATCCAGAAAGGTTGACAAAAAGCCACAACTCCCTCATGACTGCTTTGCTTTGTGCTTTCTTCTTCCAAGTAATGGTGTCAAGAAAAGTATAGCATTGTGATGCCTTGAACCTAGACAGATGTATCTAGCAATAGGCAGCATGAGTTCAAGCCTTTTCACTCTGATACGAATGATCCAATTTTTTGTCTACGATTGAAGGACAACTTCGCATGTAAGCAAAGTTATAGTTAAGCCAATGGAAATAGGTTTACTTCAAATAAAAAGTTGGAGTTGTGAAAGCATTGTTATATGATGCCATGGCTAAAGCAAAGCAAAGTCATGACAAGTGCATAAAAAAATATTGTCCTATATTCATTGATGTTGCATGTATGTACAATTAATTTAGAAGGGCTCTGGCCAGAAGCAAAGTCCCATGATCACACGGTGAAAAGATGCAAGGCTTATTGATGAAGTGGATGACTAGTTTCCGTAGTATACAATGATGTGTATTTATACAATAGGCCATCAACTAAGCCTTCTACAATATGCTGACAAGTGTAATGCGCATATGCTGCACTTTCTATGTTGGCCAAGATTGTGCTAGATGTTGATGCCGTATGGGTCCAATCGGTTGAAAAGATCATATGGAGCAAATGCAGCTAGGTGTTGGACGTGTATGGAGCTAAACTTATCACATTGTGCAAATGTATGTGCTTCCCATGAACAATTTGTGCACAATAAAGGAAAGGTTGCAAGAGTTGAAAATATTGTTGTGCAGAAGTGCAGACTTCTCAAGTTGCATGAGATGACTTAAGAGTGTATGCATGGTTGTTTTACACTATCTTGTACAGAGCTGTTGGAATCTATGCTTGTGCAGATGTGCGCAAAGCCAATCTGCTAGAAGCCTTTATCCATTTGCAACGTATTTTGGTGCCTGATGTGTGCACAAAGGACATATTGCGACATAGAAAGCACTAAAGTTGAGCTACTGCACAGAAGTGCACAATGCACAAAGTTGCTAATGGATCATTGTTTATGCTGACTCAAGAAATAATACAATGGAGGTTATCTCTAATAGGTCAATATTTTCTTAAGCAAATAACACGTGAAAAATATCCTTACTTTAGTAGCATCTAGTTAAGCAACCATTAACAGTATATTTTACCATATTAGAAATGTTAATAGGAAATATAAATGCAAAATAAGATAAGCTACCCCAGTATTTGAAGATCTAGTGTGGCCTTGTACTGAGAAGGTATTTCCATCAGTGCTGCAAGTGCAAATTCAGTCTCCTTCCTAGAAACAGGAATATTCTTTGACATGATTGCTGTGAAGTTCACAAACTGTAGAAACAAAAGAAAAATCTTTTAAAATAAGAATAAACTTCTAAAAATCTGAGCTCTCAATGTCAACTATATCCATTTTATTTTCAAAACCAACAAAATTGATAGAATACCTGGAAGTTGTCAAAAGCTCGAGCTGGTATGTTATCATCAAACTTTTGCATCATGTCCCAAGGTCCATCACCAACTCCAACCAAGACAATTGAAAGTGGATATTCACTGCATCAATCGTAACAATTCTTGTGTTACAAATTTATAGGTTTAGTATCCAAAAGACACCAAAATCATGTACAAGGGATTACCTTGCTTGCACTATTGCATTGACTGTATTCTGTTCTTGTGGACTCAGGTTGCCATTTTCAGTGTCAACACTTCTTGTAACCTATAAATATTTAGTACTTGTGTTATGATCAGTTGATGGGCAAAGTGCATACATGCCTAAGATGAGCAAAACAGTTTGCCCACACCTAAAACAAGAAAGACTTACAGAAAGATAACAATTCAGGAAATCAATGCTCAATGTACAGATAGTCCAAGGATAGGTACAAGCATAAACAATAAGGACAACTGTTTGCAGTATAAATGTATGTTACATATAATTCAAGAATTCTAGTAAGTAGATGTTTTTGTCTAACAAGGTGAAAGCCAGGAATTTCCATTTGTTAAAATTAACATTAAAATTGACGAAAAGTGTAGATAAATGATATACAACCTGTCCATCAGCAATTATCAAAAGAACGTGGTACTGCCCCCCACTTTGCTCCACGATGCGGATTGCTGCTTCAATTATTGGTGCAAAAGATGTTGGCCCTAATAAGAAAAGAAAAATATGAAATGCCTTAGAATGGTATAACTATGTACAATACCTACATATATGAAAGACATAAATATGAACCCAATCAATCATTCCGGAGAGACGTTCTCTTTGAGCCAAGACTTCAATACACAAGCCAATCTGCATTTACATTTTTAAAGTACACATCAAAGCTTAATCAAATACAAATCCCTACTAACCAGCAAGTCGCAGTTGGGGAACTATTTCCCTATATCGTCTTAGTGCTTCTTCAAATCCATTGCATAGAAGATCATCTGGATAAAAACTGAATACCTGCTGATCATGAGTTGAAGCTGTGCAATGAAACAAGAATGTATTGTTAGTGATAGGCATGTCACTTTGTCTCCTGTGAACTCTGAAAAGCAAGATATGAAAAAAAAGATTGAAACTTACCATCCCCAAAACCAAAACATGGGATTAGGTTGTCCTCGTCAAAGGCAGACAAGGTCCGTCCAATAATTGAAATTGCTTGTTCATAAGGATTTGGACTATCTCCAAGATGATGTAAACTTCGCCGATTAAATGACTTTGCACCTAATATCCATAACAATAGTTTGAAACTTTGATTTTATTTCTATTGAAACAAAGAGAAGAAAGTATGCAAACTCAAAGCAGTCAACTGAAACTGAGGAACAGCAGAAAAGCTACACAACTGGACATGAAACATTTCTAAAACCAACATAAAAATTAACATCAATGCAAGGGCAGAGGAAGACCTGTCCACTCGTTGCTTTTTGTGAAATCAATACCCACAATCAAGTTGGAAGACTCAAGGCCAGCTTGTGCAAGAGCCTCAGTCACCTACAATAAATATAGAAGCATTCAAGAGTCATATGATTCTGCAACAGGATTTTTCAACATCATTTTTAAGAGCAAGTGCAATACTAAATCTCTAAGTATATAGTCCTCTGAGTTTCTTTGGCACTTTCAAAAACTTAAAGAAAGTCTAGATTGCACGATGCTGCAGCTTTGCAAATAAAACCTCCTAGAGAATTTCTGCAAGTAAATAGTCCTCTGAGTTTCTTTGCCAGTTTCAAAAATTTAGAGTATCTAAATTCTAAAATGCTGTAACTTTGCAAATAAAAGACCAAGTTGCATAATAGATAAATGTATATCATAATGAAAAATAAAAAAATAAAATTCTTAAAATACAATTACATTCCAAAAACTAAAAGCTTCCAGTATCAGATGTTGATGTTCACTTGCAGCGTCAGAAGTATTATTCCAGCGATATCATTATTTGTAATAAATAAATAATAGCCTCAAGCTATTTAATTTATGTAGTCTCAAGAGGCACGATTTTTGTAGAGACACTTCTATTTGTTAAAGCATTAAATAATGAAGAGGCACGATTTTGTAACAAGGCCGACCTTGTTACAAGAGGCGCGATTTTCCAAAAGACGTCTTCTTGAATGAGGCCGACTTGTTGTATTTGGAGAGTCACGTCTTCTCTACTACTTTGTATATATACGCCTCCATTGCATTCCATTCATCATCGATTTTATTGTCTTTTGTATTCCTTCTACTTGGTGCGAATTTGTACAAGGCAGATTGAAGTTCATCAAAGGTTAAGTTTGGCATCATTGAAGGCTGTGAGTTGTTCAGCGATTTGTCTCTATCTGTTTCTGTATGCATCACAATATTGATGCTTGTGTATAGGCCTTCATATCGGCCTCTTGTAAGGAGATCATCTTTGAGATTATTCAATATATAAGTGATATATTGTTGCTGGGTTTTTCTCCCTCAAGAGGAGGGTTTTCCCAGGGTATCTGCTGTGTACTGTGTCTGATTTTGAATTAAATTTTCTGTGCATATAATCTGATCATTAAAATTTACATCAGAAATCTGCCACTTTTTGTGAGGTCTTAAATTCTGTTAATTTAAATTCCATTATTCTGAAATATTGGGCCTAGATCATCTGGTGTCAGTACCAAAGTATTAATAGCAGCCGGCATCATGAAACATTATATTTATCATTTCAATTAAATGATATGTCAGTCTCAGATCTCGGTGCTTGCCACCAGTAAAACTAGAGGACATGATTGAGTCCTACCTCTAAACAACATTCTTCTAAATTTGAAGAAACAGTCTTGCTCAAGAAGCAACAACAGCATTACAACATATCAACTCAAAAAAAAATCAAAATGTAAAGGACCAGTTCAATTTGTATTTTATTTTTCTGTTAAACCAATTGTTGAATGTAGATAGTTATCACCAAAAAGGGGCTTCAAGTGTGTGATGCACTTGCTTAGGTATGGTACAACTAAGTGGCATTGCATGTTAACTCTTCCTATTGTAAAAAGTTTATATTTATAAAGCTCCCTTCTTTTTAGGCCACAAAACTCTTGAAGAAACCCCCTTATAAGCATTTAGTGACCTGATGTACATGCCTGTATCCCAAGTAGAGGTCTCTCCTTCTGATACTTGAAAAAAACTTTGTATCTTATTGTTTATTTATAAAGGACAATTGTGAACAAAGCATCAAATTTATGGCATGCCAAACATATAGTCTTTGAAATGGCTATACTTATTGAATGTCAACACATTTGAAAGCGCCTATGATCCAAATCCACTAATTAGGCTATGGGATTGTCTCCTAACAAAGCTTGGGGGTAGAGGAGAATGTAAATGCATGTTGAGTACAATGGTGAATTTTTTCTATAGTTGAAAAGTACAAAAAAAAAATCAGAGAAACAAGTTATTACTTATTAAGAGAATTTCACTATAAAATCAAACATAACTTATACTACTACATTTTCAAATTAAACAGCCTACAAATATGGATAATATTTAAACGATTGTCACTAGGAAAATCCAATTTGGTACAAGAACCCTATCGCTGTCCCCATCACCACATCTTCTGGTGGTTATATTGATATATAATATAGCCATACCCTTATTCATTTACTCCCATACCCTGATTTCAAATGGGATCCCATTCCCATTTGGCCATTTCTATATCCCCACATCCCTAGGTGGCTCTAAATTTAACTGATAAGGACTGATCTATAAAACTCTAGTGAATGTTGTTTTCATTATGAATCTCAGTTATTGCCACTATTGTGATGATTCCATTAGGATTGATCCACATTAGCAAGCAAGGACAATTAGCGACTGTATGGTACTTGCTTTCTATGGCACTCTTCACAAAGATAGCATACTAAACATGAACAAAAGTACTTTTCAACATTTTACTTAGTTAGATCAGTAGAAATATTTCTGTCCTATATAAACTTTGTTGATTCCAAGGTATAATGAGATTCCTAAATTAATCTCCATCAAGATTTTACTTCATCTAGATGCTGGAGGTGCAATAGTAAGTTGTCTTGGAGACACATTCAGAGGGATAGATGGTTTCAAAACACAAGGTTGTGGTGTATACTGTTAGCAAAAATGGCCAAGTTATATTCTCCAGTGTCCAGTACACTTATAAACAAGGAAATCAACCCTCTTTTTAGACAAGCTCTTGCTTCGCTGCCAATGTTATTGTTATTGTTCTTCCAAGTGCTTGGTCACTAAGTCAAACTATTGCAGGTAAGTTACTAATTATTATGTCAAGTATTTCAAACTTGAACTAGAAATGGAGAAATTGCAGAGACTTATGATTGAAATGGATAATGATCTCCTTCCTGAGAGTATCGTCATTCTATAGGAGACCAACTTGAACAATAACCTAGAGTTATTATAATTGTAAAGTAATATTGTCATGGGTCATTGGCTATAGCATTCTGATGTTATGTGACTATAGTAAGCATGACATATTTTGTAAGTGTCAATTTTAATCTCAAACAG
This sequence comes from Sequoia sempervirens, assembly GCA_007258455.2. NCBI lineage: Eukaryota > Viridiplantae > Streptophyta > Pinopsida > Cupressales > Cupressaceae > Sequoia > Sequoia sempervirens. Next base: position 23,411 of record VDFB02015860.1, read on the forward strand.
TTAGCAGGAAATAATGTGGCATGCACTAGTACATAGCATAATAGCACATGAGTTTACTCAATGGTCACCACTCAAGGTTACCCCAAGTTTCCGGGACGGGGACGGCAGGGGACGGCGGGACAAGTCCCCAAGTTTCCGATTTTTGAGGCCAAATTTAGGGACAGCGGGGGACGGCTATATAAAAATATAGGGAAATTTTAAATGTTCAATAGATAACATGGATAAGGCATGCATAATATACATTATAGAACATTCACATATAACATTTGTGTTCAAGTTGATATGGTTTATTGGGTATGCATTGATCTTAATGAATAAGTTAGAATTTATTCAATGGAAAGCTTGATTTTGAACTAAGAAAACAGATACTCTGATGATAATTTTTTTGTTTATTGATAACTGGTACAAGGGAGTGCAGCCTTCTGAGAATGATAGTGAGTTGCATTAGGCAAATAATCTGCACAGTTATCATGTTATTGTTTTGCATGATCAGATGTCCCAAGGCCCGCTATGTATCATCTTCACAATAGAGTAAGACCTGTGAGACTTATTTATGAGGCACAATAGCATTGAGAACAAGCACTAGTGTTGGGTTATTCACTGGAATTCATCTTGGCACCTCAGTACATAAACCAATATTGATTCTTGAATAATTGTATCAGTTACACTTATCCAAAGTTTCAAGACAACAAGCAGTGGCACCAATTTATTTAATGGGTGGACATAATTAAGTTCACACTCCCTTGCTATGAAAATGTGTTTTATGTTTTGTTTTGACCATGCTTTGATGCGGGGCATGGTTGACCAACCTAGGGACGGCCAGGGGACTTCTAGGATGGCTAACTGTCCTGAGGACAGCCAGGGGACTCCTAGAAGTCCTCTGGCCGTCCCCAAGTCCCCTAGCCGTCCCCATGGGCCGTCCCCAAGTCCCCTGGCCGTCCCCGGGACTGGTCAGCCTTCCCCTGCAGTCCCCTTGCCGTCCCCCCGTTTCGGGGACGTTTCCTAAAAATTTTGCAAAAAGGGGGACGGTCCCCTGCCGTCCCCTTGCCATCCCCCAATACCTGGGGCGGGGGATTTTTTTTGGGGGGGGGGGACGCGTCCCCGGGTACCCCTGTGACACCACTACTTCTCCAACACAAGTTGCACAGTCAAGAAGCTACAGAGCTTGATTAGGAACTTCGGCAGATATTAGTCTTGATGGACCTAGGTGTTTGCAAGATCAGCATTGACCCATCATCAGTAATAAGCCCAATCTCCTTTATGAGAGTATTGTCCTTCCATAGGAGACCAACTTGGACAATGACGTAGAGTTATTATAATTGTCAAGTACTATTGTCATGGGTCGGCTAAGATTCTTATGTTATGTGACTATAGCAAGCATGATATATTTTGGAAGAGTCAAGTTTGATCTCAAACAGTTGGCAGGAGATAACATGATAAGCACTAGTACACAGAAGAATAGCACTTGAGTTCACTCAATGGTCACAACTAGTTCTCCAACACAAGTTACAAGGTCAAGAAGCTACAGAGCTTGACTAGAGACTTCAGCAAACATTAGTCCTGATGGACCTAGGTGTTTGCAAGATCAGCATTGACCAGTCATCATTAACAAGCCCAATCAATTGTTAACTATAGGCTACAAATATTAATCTGTCTTCGGATTTTCTTTATCACAAACATCCTTCAAAAAATTGGCATACATTAACAGCCTTTGAAAATAGCAGGAAAAAGGATCTGCAGGTGTTTATAGTCGTGACTTAAACTATTAAAGGCCATTAATTTTTGGGAACATGAACAGAATTGTGTCAGACAAGGTCAACAGAGTTATGGCACGAAATCCAATGTGAAAGTTAAAATTGGAAATTTGGCGAAGACAATCAATGGTAAAGGATGTGTAGGTTTGTCAGGCCAGAAACTAGTACCTGAAGAATACTAGAGAGACAATCAAGTCCCATTTAGAATTATATCTTGATAGATTCAAGCAATAAGCAATAAGTTATAGTAATGTATGCCATAGCTAACAAATCCGGAGTCTCAATAGGAAAAGAAAGTTGGTATTTTATTAAACCCCACTTGGGAATGACACTTGGTAGCTACAAATGCCAAGATGCACATGTGAAGGCATGATGTCAGGATGAAATCCCAAAGCCCAAAGAAAACACAAAATTTTCATGAAGCCTCGAAGTATAGTCATAGGTCAGACCCTTGGATGAACAAGAATTAGATGTGAGGATGCCCAATCCAAGGATAAAATCCAAAGTGAACAGTGCAGAGTCAAGATGAAGAATTGTCTCTGTCTTCTATTTGGTTTTGTAATTTGCAGAAAGAAAATGGCAAGAAACGTGAAGATAAGTATGTCAATCAGGATCTATGGGTTAAAATAAATTTGGCACCAAATACATTTCCAGGAACAGTTTGTTTTAATTCTTTGTTTTCGGAGATAGATTCTTGCCCATTTGAATTACTCTTCAGAACATCTATGTAATGTGGCAACTGGAAAGCTAAAAATTTAAGGAGTCCTACTCCCCTCTTTCTCCAACTATGTCATTCTTATACCTTCTACTTTAGTAGAACGAAAAATAATAGAGTTCCTTTTCATCGAGCAGGTTTTCTCCAATTAAAGATTTCCATGATTTGGTGTGCACTAGTGCTTTGATGATACACTTTCCTTTAAAATTCCTTTGAATGAAAGGATCTTTTCCTGAGTTTCCAAACCTGCAATTTATCATCAAAATTCCAAAAAGATGTTAATATTATATTCTACTGTAGAAGGTATGGGAAAAGTCTGACCTATCCATTGAAAAAGCAGATCAAAAATCTATGGAATTTGGCTTGATGACTGTGGGTGCCAAAAGTCTTCAGGCCTAGCATATGTACTGTGAGTGCTTTTCTTGTATCACTAGAGATCAGAACATAATCAATACAGACAACCAGTAATCAATATATATAAGACTTTAGGAAATAATTCAACAATCATATGAATGTGTTCAGGCACAAAGTCATACAACATGAACAGCCATTAAAGAGTCTTTGCTTTGTGTTAAATATTATCTGAATCATCTTTGATCTGGACAAGGACTTAGTGATAACCCGATTTGAGAGCTATTCTCAGTCCAGGCTCCCTTAGTCCATACTGTTATCATATGAACATCATCACATACTGTATTGGCTCTTTCATAGAGGCTGAGTATGCCAATCATTTGCCTACTCCACATTCTGGAATAGATTAGGGCCAGCATTTGCATCATAATTTCAGTTAGCTTTTTTTCACATAATATTTTGTAACATGATATCTTCTTTTAAGTGTTTCTATCAATTTTTGGCCAATTTCCCCTAGTTAGAATTTAGAAATTATAATCTTTTATTGTTATAATATTTGCTTTTACCTTGTGGCCTCTTGTTTTTTCGATGTTGAAGTTCATTTTTTCTCACTGTGACTGGCCATACTTCAAGTCTTACTGACCTACTTTTGTCATTCATAAATGTTACTATAACTTATTTCTTTCAGAAGAACATCTGCTTCAAAGAGGTAATCTAGAAGATGTCCAAACAAGAAGTAAATAGTATTTCTTTTCAATGATCTTCTTGATGGTGCAATAGTAATACAAATTCAAAAGAACATTCTTCAATGCAACTATAAGGGAACTTTGGTATAAAGATTAACATGTGTGAATATGACCTTTATAGATCATCTGCTTGATCTTTATCTGCTCAAAGAATGTTATCTATGGGTCATCGATGCGAAAAAGTAAACTGTGAATCTTTACAATCATCTTCTCAATTGTGCACTAATTGGTACACATATGCCAAACCATTTTTAAGTGCAACCACAATTGACTTCAGTAGAGTGAAAATCTTGTGTGGATATAATGTTTTTTTATTAAGTCCTCAGATATACCACTTTATCTCCAAATTCACCTATATAAGTCATTGACATTCAAAAGATATGTGGAGGAAACTGATTCACGCATCCAAATACTCCTCTGATATTGAATTGAGTCAGATGAGGAACCCATGAAACATGATGCTCGTGCTTCAGCAACCTTTTCAAGTTAGCAAATATCTATGAGCTTTTATTTGACTGCAATGTACTGTTCGATAGTAATAAATGTTCCACCAACCTTTGTGCAGCAATTCCCACATCATACATGTTGTATGTCCTTATACTTTATAAAACAAGCTTGATAGACAACATATCTCCAGCTCATGAGGATTGCAAAGAACCATGTCACTGATGACTGCTGAGACTATATCACATAGTACCTTATCTTTCACCCCTGATTTGTCCAACTATGGATAACACCTCCAGTTGTCCTATTTCAAGACAATCAGATGTAGTTTGTAACTTTGGGTTCTACATTTTTGAAACTTGGGTGCCTAATGTACATGGCTATCCCATATTCCTGCTTTCAAAACAAAATTGCCATCTCATCCATCATCATGGTATAATTGTCTTCACGGTATTCCATTTCAGATAAGCACAAGTGACCTCAGTTGTGATTCATATATGTGATCCTACAGTGGTCAAACTTCATGGAATATAGTATTTATCAACTTCGTTGCCCAATGATAAGACACTAGACTGCAATTTGGCTGCATCTGTTGATCTCCATACATCAAGCTACTTAGGGGTCTAATCATAACATTTGATTGGTAAAATTTTCCTAGGAAAGTCTTCTGTAGTTGATGGTATATAAGGGTCCTCTTTGAATTATTTTTGTCTTTATACATAATTAAATTCATTTAATTATTTTTCGAATTAATAAATTATTACAATGTGAAAAAATATTTTATTTATGGACCAAGGACATGCAGAAATTGTAATTGTTAATGTCATGAATTTAATCCAAAGGAAGATGTCTTAAGACTGTCTGCTGTCTTGCTTTGGCTAAAATAGGTGTTTTAAAAACACCATTGATAATTGGCACATTCCCCTGAATGAATATACTGTTTCTCAAGCATTCATGGCTGAAGTTGAAGCTGAGATAGTAGGAACTTTTACACTTCTAAACTAAACTGTCATTATCTTCAAAATACTAGATATAAGCAACTTCAAATAACACAGTTAGGTACACTAATTTTTATGTCAGCTTTCAGACCCTAAATAAATTCTGAATTTAATTTTGAGAGTTCCAGTGATTACAGCTATGGATCACTGCTTGACATTTGCTCTTTGCAAGAAGCCCAAAGATTGTTACCAAATAGGCAAATAAAGAGAAACCCTATTAAGATAATGACTTCTAACTTACTGAAGAATCCTTTGTGCTTGAGGTTTTCATTATATCAGGACATGCATAAATTAACCAAAATTCTAATAATATGTATATAGTCAATTCCTCTTGTATGGCAAAGCTTACCTTTGTTTCTCATATCAGTTCATTATAATCCATAGCAGACTCTGAAAAACATATTTAACACATAAATGACAAAGAAAAGTAGTAACAGAATTGCACAATGTGGTGCATGAACCATAAACCTTTATAATGATAGACTATTTTAAAAACATAACCATATCTGACACACAACTTAGTTATGAGTCTTAATGATCCATATCCATCCTTGAACTCAGTACACTTTGCTCGGAAACTACATAAGTTATATCCAATAAATAATAGTATCATACAAGATAAAAACCTAATCAAGTGAGTAAAAACATAACAAAACAATGAGAATACCTTCTCAAGTGAATCATAATTGTCAGCTATTCGAGAGTATCTCCTTTGTAACTTGTGCTTAGCCTCTGATTCTACACACATGTCTGATGGATGACCTTGCGTGCCATAAGATGAAGGATTCCGTGTTTGAGAAGATTCATATGACGGAGCACCCCAAGATTGACTCCTCTGACGAAAGATTTTTGAGCTCTTGCCTCCCATAGCCTAGATTTATAGTGTCAAGCGTAATAGCAAGTTTTGGCAAGTATGGCACATAATATTTCTCCAAAATCTCTTCTGGAATAAAGATTGAACAACATCTCAGCAAACATTAACAGAAACATTAAAACCTGAATCTGAGAAAACTGACCACTGAAATAAATGACATTACTTTAAAAACAGGGAACCCTGCAAACCAAAAAAAAAAAGTTAAACTCTTCCTCAGTGTACGACATGCATCTTGCACAAATTAAAAATAAATTTTATCAGAGTTCTCTTTTTTCCTATTTTTCTTTGGGGTCCAGGGGCTTCCGCCATGTATGTAGTAGCAAACCAAAAAAGATTTTAAAACTCTTCCTCAGTGTACGGCATGCATCTTACACAGATTAAAAATAAATTTTATCAGACTTCTGTTTTTTCCTTATTTTACTCGAGGTCCAGGAGCTTCTACCATGTATGTGAAGACCGTGGCATATCCAAATATACTAGCAGACTCTCCACAAAAGCGATTACATTTTTTAAGGCAATGGCATAAAATTTTGCTTCAATACCTTCAGAGATATTCAATACTGACGCCAAGCGATGATTTAAGTGCAAAAATGGCTTGCCAATTCAGAATGAAATTATCTACCCAGTACCCTGATCTTCAATTTTTTATATTATTACTGAAAGCAATTCCACTCTACAAAGCAACCGCATTTTTAAGTAAATTGGAAGCAATTTCACACTAGAAAAGCAACCAAAGAAGCCCAGAAACCCAATTAAATTTGAAAACCTCTACCTGCTGAACCTTCCGAATAGCTTACCTTTATAATACCAACCTCTGAAGACGGCAGCAATGAAAAACTTGTCTATTTTCCAAATTTTCAAATTTCAAACCTTCCTAACATTTACCGAACTCCCAACTTGAAACTTCAAACCATTGTTCATACGAAATTCAAGCTGACAAATAATGAAAGAGCAGTAGCATAGACCACAACGTTTCGTAACCCAAATTGTACACTTTCTTAATTAATTGAAATTTCTCTACAATGTGAACAATACTTTGTGTTATAAATTGTTTATAGCAGAAATCCGCTTTACAAGGTAAAGAAGGAGCTAGGAACGAACGAGTACTAAAAATAGTCTCTTATGGGTAAGATTTATCGGGTCCATAAAAATTTCTTACATCTTTTAAAAGCATTAAAATCGGCATGCTTCAAAACTTGTAACCCTACGAAAATACTATATATGTAAATGGATAAACTCAGATTCAATGAATCCTTTAAGCGGCGGCGTGCTATTCTATTATATCCCTCTAATATCAACCATCTCGAGTCCTATCAATAACTTTCAATGCAAATCTAGTTATATACGAAGCTTCGCGACCCTGAACTGCGACTATTTGAAATTAGAATTATACGCCACCAAAACACAAATCGCTAGCAAGCTCGACGCGTTTAAGGAATAGCTTTAAACATGAAAAATCAAATTGAAAAAAAAAAAAACGGCATGTTTGGACAAGCAATGGCATTTTACAACTCAACCTAAATTTTCTCTAGAGAACGGCAAATTTTACCAAAAGCTTTATATTCAACGGAAATTTTCAGCAATTACTTCAAAAATCAACAAAAATTGAGCTCAACCCTAAGTTTACGCTACGAAACAGCACATTTCAGCAAGAAACAGAAATTTCACCTTGAAATCTATATATTCCCTACAGAGCAACACATTTTAAGGCAAAAATTAAATATCTCCGCAGACTAACTTTACCGCTTCAACCAGCAAATGTTGAATTCTTCTCCCTAATTTTCAACTAACAACGAAAGGACTCGGAAAGCCACTAAAGCTAAAAATAGCCGCCAAAAGAGAACGAAGAAAAGCGGAAGCTTCGCATTAATGCAGACTTGATTGTTGCGTTATTTACCGGACTTTCTGCAGCAGATCCGCCAAATTTGGCCGGAAAAATACGCGATTGAGCCGAAATAATAGACTGCACGCAATGTGAAGGTCCAAAGCAAGTTACCGTGTATATTCGTAGAATCTCCCCTTACCCTGGCCTGTGAGCCCCTGAATTATTTTTAGTACTACTACCTACTGCTCCTGTACCTGGATATGGATTCCTTCTTGATTAAAATACACTTCCATTATCGACTACCTGATTTGGCTGGCGTGTTGGCAGCAGAGGATCACTTTTGCTATACGGTCACGTGGCATATGACCTGGCCGGGTACAGCGATACTCGTTCTTTTCCTTATCCTTTTGGCTCTTTCTCTCCCTCGCATAAAGGGACCCGCCCGCCGCTGAAAGCCCCCATGTGAAAAACCGAGGCTCGCGTTTGGACGGTTAACCGACAAACCGGCTTAAGGCAGAGTTTAAGGGAGTCCCGTGTCCAGGAAAGATCTACTGTTGACCCGGAATCCCGTTCAAATGATTGAAGGAAATTATAATTGGTTTACGTCTTAGGAGATATTTATTGTTCAGTTTGACATAGTTTGACATAATAAAGCTTGAATGGTATAACTATTACCTACTTAGTGGAGGGTATCTATGTGGGCCAAGTATCCCCACATATGTCTGATTATCCAAATCTAAATAGTTAAATACAATATAAAAAACTATAGAGGTTTAAATTTCATTGACTTTTATTCATTTCACTAATCGTTGTGAGTTGACTAAATTTATGTTTTCATGAATTGTTGCTATGTATTTGTATTTAAAAGCATTCATTTATATGTATTTCACCACTTTCTTATATTTGAATAGCCTCTCATCTTAAGGGACAATTATTAAAACATTTCAAATTGGTGCACTAAAAAGAATCAAAATCTACATATTCATCCTACGAGCATTTACACAATTGAAGCTTCTTGTTTTCAATTATTGACACAACCATATAGTTGGTGCTTTCCTAAGGATTGACCTAGGTGAACATGAATCCATAGCGATTCCAACAATCCTCTAAATGTATTTACAAATACTATCAATCTAGATCTAGTAGAGCAAAAATAGGCAAATACCTCAAATCAAAGAGCAAGAGTACAAAACCATTGAAATCGAATCTACAGATGTAGAAGTGATCCTAAGGCAAAAACTCAACCCCGGATAGAGCGCAAGTCTTGTGTAGAACTCAAGGCATTACACAAACAAAGAGATGTTATTTCCAAATCAAATTTAATATAGATTCCATAATCTTCATCATAGTTATGCATCTTCAATTGCCATGCCAAGTACTCCTTCCATAGTGCAAAATGTTGGAAACTTGTAACCATTTAAAGACAATTTCCACATAACCCAAAAGAGAAATCTATGCAACTAAGTATTCAGAATCCACATGCAAGAGAATAGACAACATACCCATGAAAATATGACACAAGATATACCCTAGGAAACCCTTAAGAGGGAAAAAAACCCAAGCTCCAAAAGCATTCATCTCTCATGTATTATTTAGCAATAAAGATTACAATACATCTTCAGAATCTCCATGAACACTATTGAACAATCAAGCCCTCTCCAAGCAATCCATGTGAACAAGCATGCAACCACACATCCCATGCCATGCTTCAAACCCTCACAAATGCTAACCAAAGCTAACATACAAACTTCTCTCAACCTAAACAACTACCCTTGTGGTTACTTTTATAGAAATAAGCTCCCACAAAACCACCAAGTGGTATTACACAAAACCATGTGACTAAAACCATGAGATTACAAAACCGTGTCTCTGTATTTAATATTGGGTACTTTGATTATTTATTTTCCCCAATAATAAATAATTACATTGTAGCAACTTAACTTATGTCCCAATGTTACATGCAACATACAGTGGCCCCAAAAATAATTACATTAAATATATTATGCAAGGTGTACAACACCTTTTCCTAACATTCTCCCACTTGTTGTATACATTGCATAAGGGGAACAAGTAACCTCAAAACATGAATCAAAAGAATAATCCATTAGCCATATATACCATCATGGAATCAAAGTGCTCCATGTGCTCCATTAAGATACTTGCAACAAGAATCAAAGTGACCACCATCCCAAGCATGAATGCTCTCATCCTCCATCATGCCAATGCACAAAGATAAGAAGCCATCTAATAGAGAAGTCACGCAATCTGTCACAATGAATCATAAGCCCTGCTCAACTAATATCCCAAACACATACACTCAATCCAAAGGTAACAATATGCACTAGTAGTTGTCAAGATACAAAAACCCATAGCTAAAAAAACACCCATAGCAAGTGCTAATACATCCAACTATCCATGCCTCCAAGGTATACAAAACATAGTAAACTCATGCCATAAACATATACACCCATAAACTGCAATCATAAACTCCATGTGCAAAACCTATCAAAGAATGACATACACATCCAAGAGCTACCACTGCATGGGTAATGTGAATCTAAAAAAGATCAAGGTATACCAAGTCTACCAACAACATCATATACAAAGTGTAAACTACATCATGTAGAACCAAGGAATCATCCACAATGATATGCTAACTTGTAAATCAATAACCTGTAAGAACAACTCTCACCACAAGTCTCCATAGCTCTCCCAAGTTCTCCACACCCAACAAAGGAAAAAGATAAAGGAACCTCCATGTCATCACCCAAGAACATAAGTGAAAACACATGACCACAAGCTAGTGATCACAATAGCTCTAGCCAAACCTCAAACCAATGTAATGTGAAACCAAACATCTAGGAAGATAACCAAGACCAAAGAGAGAAAATCTGCACATCATATACCTATAGAAAAATCTCATACATACACCTCTAAATGTCAACTATGTCAAGTATGATCTCCTCCACAACACCCCAAAAAGAAAATCCATAACAACACCCAATCATTCAATCACCAAGATCAAACATAACATATGTATCATGTAATCAACATGGATGTAATCCTCTCATAAACAAAAAGATCAAACTAAATCCATTCCCAATGAAGGAAATAAGCCCAATACATCTAAACTCAACATCAATGAATGTAATCACAATGCATAAGGAGATTAAGCATGCCAACACTCCTCAAATGAACCCTCCAAAACCATATATCCATAGCTCAAGATCCAAATGCATGAGAAGATAAAGCATAAAACATAAAGCACCTAAAAGTAACAATGAGAAATACCTGTCAAGTGAAACCGTTGACAAGACCAAGAGTGGGGAATGGGAATGCTCCTCCAAGATATCCAAGTCATCGTGACTCATCCAAGAACACTCTCCTCATAGGTCCATGTTGAACTCACATCCAACCAAGGTGTAGGCTCCTCAGACTTCTTGTTGAAATCTCATCAAGAGTAACCATCTCAACACGTGTCTCTAACCATAAGAGAACTCAAGCCTCACCTATGTCTCCAAGTATCCATGAGTACCTGTAACCAAACAATCCATGCCAAACTCCAAATGCAACATAGCACCATCATGAAGTAATCAAGCAAATGATCAATGCACTCTATACAAAGAGAACCACTAAGATCAATAGTCAAAGTCCTAATAGTTGAATCAAGAACATAACCATGACATCATGATCTAACCATCTCCTCCTAGGAGATCACATAAAACAATGCATACATCTTGGTCTCAAGAGAACAAGTATCATGCCAAAACTCTAACATGTAATCAAGAGTAATCCATGACATAATACCATAACACCCTAAACCAAGAATCAACATATGTAATCAATATGAATCAAACCATCCCCTGTCAATGAAACCAAAGATTTCAATGAACCATCACTACATAAAAGTAGAATCCAAGAGTCCATCCATGACACCAACAATCACTTCAGAAGACCATCCACCATTAAATGGTGAATCCACATCATTGCTACAAACTCCCACTGAACTGTGATACCAAGTCATACATGGCATCGTGACTACCATCCTCTCCATGAAGATCATTCAAGTCTACACACACAACTAAAATGTCAGTAACATAACAAGTAGAACCAAAATCTCCAAGCCAAGAAGATACCTACAACCGCCAAACCATCATAAACATATCCATCACCACCAAAACCATCATTGGCAAAAGCTCCCACTAAAAAGTGTAATCAAACTATCTATGACATCATGATAACAATCTCCTCATGAAGATCAACCAAAGGCCCTACACAATAAAAAAACTCAAATATAACAAGAGCTCCCAAAAGACAAAGCAAAACCATGATCCTCATACCACGAAGATACACCGCCACAAACATAATCAAGAACCAATCCAGCACCACCAACAATGCACCTGCATAAACCATCATGGCATGCCAAAGTCTCTAAAGCACAAGAAACATCCATGACACCATGATCACCACCAAATGTACCAACAACTCAACCTAACCGTGTCCCACATATCTGCATAACATAATCAACTATATAGGTCTCACATCATGACTATATCTGGTAATACCATCTCACCTCCTCAATATGACAACAAAACTATCAAGCCAAGTGACTAAACCAAGCCACCAAAACTGAACATGCATCAACACTAAAATATCAATGGGAAAAGACAACCCATGTCCAAGTCATAAATGCAATATGTAAGTATAGACCGCCTAAAACATTACACAATTTTTAGATACAACAATGCAACATACAAATCCAAACATATATTGATAACCATATTAAATGAGAGAATAACATGAGATGTACAACTGAGCATACAATGAATCCAACATCAAATCTCCAAGATCCGATCATCCATAAACTCATAGTATCACCATAGTCAAAGTAACCCATAAACAACTCAAATAAGGAAAACAACAAATAAACCATGTCAAAATAACTCCAAACCTGATCCAATGTGTAGTGCTCTGAACAAGCTTTTTGTTGACTATTCGAAGTCTAAAATCCAACTTCATATGCACCCGATATCACCTCTCAAAGCTCAAAATGAACACCTAACTTCCAACTAGCAAAACATTGTCAAAAACATAAAATATCAGAAAATAACTATCACCATAGTGTAGAGCACTGAGTCATCTTTCCAATGAGTCCAAGAAGTCAAAACATAGAGCATATGGGCGAAAGTTATGCCCTTCAGAAGTAAAACAACAATTTGCATGTGAGGCAAAAAAAATTAGCCACCCCTGGTGGTTGGGCAGCGGACCCACCCGAGTGGCGCTGCTCCCTAGGTGGCAGACCTGAAATGAAATTTCAAATATCAGAATTTCCATCAAACTTTTTAATGTTTCCACAGGCAGATTTTATATTATAAATGGCAAAAAAATTAATAAATAAGATTTTTTTTAAAAAAAAAAATTTATCCCCACATGGGGGCGGCAACAGGGCCCGCCTATAGTCCTACCAGTAGGTACATCATACCTATCGTCGGCAGGTCTTCCGATGTAGGCCTGCATGAGGGTACGGTGGGAGTGGATTGAACCCCCCACCTCCCCCACATGTCTTTTAAAAAAAAAAAAATCAAACTTTTTCAAAAGCCTTTTCAAGCTGATTTTTAATTTGTTCTTTTCGACTTTTTATTTTGTAGGGTAATTTTCATGCAACAAGAGATTTTTTTTATTTTTTTTCATTTTAGATTTTTATTAATTTTTAATTTTCTGAAGATTCGTACAGCCTGCAAGTAGGACCTTTTACAAAAAAAAATGCATTTTTTTCAGTAACCAACATAGGGGAAATTATATATCAAAATTCGTCTTTCGGCCAAGCCAAATCCAATTATTAGGTTTTTTTTGTCCTAGGAGGTCTTATGTAAATTTTCCCCCACAAAACCCCCATTTGAATACATAGCCAAAAAACCCTTTTCACCCAAAATTTCTCAGACCCCAAATTTGCAAATAACCCATCAAAACAGCAAACCCAAAACCCTCATATCTACAATAAACAACCCGCAAAACCCTCATATATTGCCATGTCTTTGATTCTCTCATGCAATGCATAGATTCAAACTTAAACAAAAAAAAAAAATCAACCAAGGGTTATACAACCATGACCATGGCTCTAATACCACTTGTTGGAAACTTGCAGCCATTTAAAGACAATTTCCACATAACCCAAAAGAGAAATCTATGCAACTAAGTATTCAAAATCCACATGCAAAAAAATAGACAACATACCCATAAAAATATGACACAAGATATACCCTGGGAAACCCTTAAGAGGGAAAAAAACATAGCCTCCAAAAGCATCCATCTCTCATGTATTATTCAGCAATAAAGATTACAATACATCTTCAGAGTCTACATGAACACCATTAAAGCATCAAGCCCTCTCCAAGCAATCCATGTGAACAAGCATGCAACAATACATCTCATGCCATGCTTCAAACCCTCACAAATGCTAACCAGAGCTAACATGCATACTTCTCTCAACCTAAACAACTACCCTTGTGGTTGCTTTTATAGAAATAAGCTCCCACAAAACCACCAAGTGGTATTACACAAAACCATGTGACTAAAACCATGAGATTACAAAACCATGTCCCCATATTTAATATTGGGTACTTTGTTTATTTACGTTCCCCAATAATAAATAATTACATTTTAGCAACTTAACTTATGTCCCAATGTTACATGCAACATAAAGTGGCCCCAAGAATAATTACATTAAATATATTATGCAAGGTGTACAACACCTTTTCCTAACACAAACTAACTATCTAAAATTTAAGGCAAAATTCTAACTCTGATTAGGAAGATTAGATTTTAAGATTATTAAAGATATTAAATCGATTAAACTAAAACCTCAATCAAGCAATGAAGAACAAATAAATATGAAAACGTAAATAATGCAACAAAGTTACCCAAAGTCTTCATATCATCAATGCTTCACCTCCATTGCCCTTCTCCATTTTGCTTCTAAGTAATTAATGCCCTCAGAATTATCAATATGTACTTAATAAGCCTATGACTAAGACAAAGCAAAATATTGAAGTTTTCTCAATAGCACGGGAGCCTATATTCTCTAGATCCCCCAAAATGATAAATGGCAGCGGTATTTATAGAGAGGTGAATGTGAAATGTACAGTCAAGATTGACTGATTTTTAGTTCAATCAATGGCTGCAATTAATCGAGATGGGACGAGATAAGATCAGAAGTGAAAGAGCAAGAGGAAATTAAATAATTTCACAAAAAAATCTTTTCAGTTTGAGAGGGAAATTGCATTTTGAAATAATGGAAACATTATCTCATTACAAGAGGAAAAGTCGGGTTAACTTTTTGATTAAATAGAAATTTAATTCAAAAAGTGAGAGAAAAGATAAGTCATTTAATTAAATAAAAATTTAATTAATTCATGACGAAAGATGTCAAAAGTGAATAATTAAATAATTGTCATAATTATTTAATTATAGTGGAAAATGATAAATGATTAAATAAATATAAATTTATTTAATTGTAGAGGTCAAAGATATTAATGACATAATTAAATAAATAACAATATATTAATTAATCAAAAGAAGACATAGAAGGATAAAATGAATTAATTAAATAATTTAGATTATTTAATTAATAGAAGACCTTGCGATGTTAGATAATAATTAAAAATAATTATGTTAATTATTTAATTATCAAAGATGAAAAATATGATTTAATTAATTCACAGGCCTAATGATAAATCTTTAGGTGTCTACATTTGCCTCTCTTTGATACAATGCAGTTTATCGCGTTGTGTCAAAGAAATTTAGTCAACATGCCCCTGTGTAAGCAAGGTGGGGAAGAATGACGAAGAGGTGGTGGTATGCCCCCTCGAGAGGACAAGTGGGTTCAAAGAACATGAGTGTGCTCTCAAAATGGATGAGAGGATAAGGGAAAATAGATAAGGATGATGAAGATGTAGAATAGAAGAAATGTTAGAGTAGAAAAGATGAGTGTAAGCATAGAAGACATGGATGTTGAGATAGTGCTAGTTGACATAATTTGCAAATATATATTTTGTTATGCCGAGCTTTTGCATTTAATCATCATTGGGTGGTAAAAATGTGGCAAAGGACAAAAAACACCATCGTATGACATAGACCACGGTGAGTGAGGTCATTCATCTGTAAAACGGACAATCGTAGACAAGGAATGTCATAACTCATACTAAGGGAAAAGTTGCCCTAGGCTTTTCGTCAAGACAAACCGCAGACAACAATCAAATAAAAGACGATTTATGAGACATCATCGCCCCTCTAAATCCTTCATGGGACATCCTCGAGGTGGCTAGTAAAATGAACAAAGCAAATCCAAAAGATAAGACAAAATAGACCAACAAGGTCAATATCCATTCAGATTGTTTGCCAATAAATGTGTGCCAATGTGTTAAGTGACGAAGCGAGTGATGGGTAGACTGTTTTGACAAGACCTGGTTTCATGAGAAGAAACATGTTGTATAAGACATCAAGTCTGGTTTCAACCTATATAAGTCAAATGACAAAGGGTGATAGAGATAAGGTTTGGTTTTAGGAAGGATGCATCCTGTATAAGACCATTGGTTTTGATTGATTGGACTAGTTTGATTGATTTGACAAATGAATGACTTGTAGACTTGTTGGCTTGTTTTTCTTGTTGATTCATGATTTGTGTTTGAAGTTTAAATGATTATTTTGTGTCTGAGTTGACAGTGTCCAATTTATTTTGACTGACCCGACAAACCCTAAAAGACTGACCTAGGGGGCCTTGAGGGCACATCAACAAATGGCCTTGCCTACGTCCAGTCATAGAGGCAATGCAGTTCGACATGACCCTTGACTTTGTTTCAATGACAAAGGACCGAATCATGATTTTATTTGACAACACCTAAAGGACTGACTTAATGCCTCGAGGGCACATTGACAAATGGCCTTGCCTATGTCCAGTCACAAAGGCAACATAGTTTGACAAAGGAAACATAGTTTGACAAAGACTAACATGACTGACTTTGACTCTATCTTTGGGATTTTGTGACAGTTATCTGATTTTTTTTGGGTTTTGACATGTTTTTATTTTTTATTTTTTTTGAAGTTTTATGATTTTTTTGGTCTTTTTCGAATGTTTTATTTTTTATCTTTTTTTTTAATGTTTTGATTTTTTTTTCTATTTTGAATGTTTTGATTTTTTTTGTCTTTTTCGAATGTTTTGATTTTTTGTCTTTTTTTTTAATGTTTTATTTTTTCATCTTTTTCGAATGTTTTGACCTCCAATGAAAAGTGTAGGATCTAATGAAGCTAGGTGGAATTAGATAAGCCTTATTGTGGAATGGATGATACACTATAAGTACCATGACAAATGCATGTGATAGATACCCGCAATCAAGCAAGCAGGCGTGCACAAGGATCCAAGGACAAACATGATCTTGCTCATAGTCAAGCTAAAAACGAATTGACAAGTGATGATGATGATGATGACATTGTTGACATGGGAAGGACACATCCCAAAATAATGTGATGACTGGGAAAGACATATCCCTATGATGATAATGTGGATAAAGGATCAAGGTTTGCAGCAAGGCTAAAACAAAGCCAATGAATGTTTTGGATGATGCACTAGGTTGCATAGCAAGATTGTATGGATTAGGTTTGTTGCATTTGGAATGACTTATTTTCAAGATTGAATGGGATGATGGAGGGATGTTGGATAAGTGGATTGGAATCCTTAAACCATTGACAAGGGAAAACCAAGTCTAGCCACAGGTATGGAGGGATAATGGATTAACTTTGGTAAAGAATGGGAGACATGAGGATTATTGGCATATGATCTACAAGGACTATGTCGCATAGGAATAATTTGTTTTCTATAAGGTATGGGTATGGATAATGTTATGAAGGCTATGACATGATATTTCCTGAATAGTGTGTGACAAAAGGATAGACATGTCAAGAGTTTTCCCAAAGCATGATTTATGTTTTTCCCCAGTCCTTATCAAGATCAAAGTAGGTGGGAAGATGGATGGGAATGATAGGGCTTAGATGGAAATGTCATAAGAAATGTCATGCGAAGGGTATGGGAGATGAGACAACTAGCCCCCAAGTGTAATAGTCCACATAGATAATTTCTTTTACACATGATGTTTGTTTACCAGATTTTCATCTTGGTACTTATCTAAAGCGCCATAAGAATGGTTGTCACCATTGGACAATTTTTTTCTCTTTACGTTTTTCTTGATTTTTTAATTTTTTTTGGTGTCACTAAGACACTTGTTTGCCAGATTTTCATCAAGGTGACAATTTTTTTTATTTTTTGGTATTTTTGATATTTTTGGATGGCCTTGTTATTTTAGTTGATCACTGAATGTCCTAAATCCATTAATGGTGTTGATGTAGAGACTGGGGCCATGATATGCCAATAATGACCTTTATGAAGTAGTTGCCTTGTTAGGATCATAATGCTTGCATACAACTGATCGATGTCATTGTGATCCTTTCTGATACTAGAGTTAGCCTTATTAGAATACACACATCACGGTAGAGTTCCATGAGAGTCCTTACAATAAAGAGTTGTTGCCAAGATGTGACGAATTCGTGAGGTATATCTTTTGGACTTTAGGCACGATGTAAGATTATGATGGATGATGGTAGATGCGTTTGGTAATTTAGATGTATGAATTTTCATTCACCAAACTTGGGGTGACGGATGATGGAGTTTAGATTTTGGATTGGGATGATGTTTGGAACCAACATTTTTATGTCTTGTGTGATGACCATTTAGAAGGAGGTGGACATTTATTATATGTGGGAGACCTCTTTTCCTATGGCTCCATATTTTGATTAACTTTTACTTTTGAACTATTTTCTTTGCTTGATCCATTTTTCTTTGGGATCCATTTTAATTTCATTTGTCCACTTGGATTTTTTATTGATTCAATGGTCTTTGACATTTGATTTTGAAATTTGGATTTGTAATAATTTTCTTTTTGTTGGCTCCACATGGAAGGTTTAAGATATTGGGAATGATGGTTTATGGTGTGGATGGAAGGAGTGTTGGCAACAACCTTATGACAAGGACTACTCATGGCCTCCATTTTGATGTTTGTATTAAAGATAAAGTTACCCCCAATATTATGGAGGTATCACTAACATCATTTTATTTGCTAATTGAAGAATAGCCAAGACCCTAATGTCTAGGATTTTCATGAAACTGTACTAGTTCTAGAATGCCTTGCTCATGCATGCCTAGTCCTCTTCCTTGATACTACATGCTTTGACAGATTCTATTTGTGATGGGGTATTTTTTGTTTTGAAAACAAGATGCTAACCCATCATTGTGTATGTGGACACTATTACTTGGAATCTTCTCTTGTGTGAGAAAGCCTGATTTGATAAAAGTGGATGATCCTAGTTGATAGGATTTCTTAGCTTTATTGACATGTGGGATAAATTTTTGATTAACATCTTTGGTTTGATTTTGTGACATATTAGATTCAAATGATTCTACTGGTGCTTCCAAGTCAATGTCGAAACCGTATTTGTGGTCATTTTCATAGAGTCCTATGAATTCAGCTGTAGCTTGATTATTTGCGAATATGTCTAGAATAGGAGACTCTTGTTCTAGAGGAAGATCATCTATGTGTCCCATAGGAGCAACTGTCTCATCTGCCACAACGAAGGTGGTTGAGTCATGGATGTCATGGAAAGGAGTAAGACCTTGAGTGAGGATTGAATTGTTATTATAATCAGCTAGAAGGGTGTTTTGGCTAATTTGATCTTGATTTGTCATGGATTTCATTTCATCATGCTTTGGTCTTGACATATATCCAAAGGTTTAGACAATGGGATTTAATCTTGTGTAATGGTAGGATTTTCATTAACGGACAATGATTTAATTTCGATAGCAAGCTCATTTTTGGATTTGGTAGAAAATAGAGGGAAAGATGGTGACAAACGATGGAATGTTGTAGGACTAGAGATATAATTGGATTGTCTAGATTTGTTTTCACATTTGAGTTGAGCAAGTTTCTTTGCTAGTCGTCCTTGGAGATCATTAATGAATGTGCTTTTATTGGACGGTATGGTGCATTGGGATGTAGTAGATGGTAATGGACTAATGGTTGATGGATTAGAATAAGGTGTGGTGGCTTGGAATGGATTGATATATGATGGACTAGGATACAATGTAGAGGCTTGAAATGGATTAGTGGAAGGTTGGTTATGATAGGATGTGGAGTCCTGGAATGGATTAATGGAAAGTTGGTTTCCCTTGTCAAAGTTAGGATAGGGATGACTAATGGATGTTTGTTGTGGATTAATGGCATGGATTGTGTTAAGGGACTCTTGATTGTGAGAGTATATGGATGGAGGACTAGAGTTTATGAGTTGTTGGTAAGAGGGATAGATGGGTGGTTGACTATGGGTTGTGATTGGTTGGTGTGGAGGATGAGCGAATTGTCTTCTATGTTTTATGGCTTGTTGACATTTACCATTACACATTAATTGGTATTCAGTTCAACTAAGAAGTATATCAGGGGGAATTGAAGACATGGTGGTGAGGTGAAGTCTAGAAAATGATAATGCAAAGGTATGAATTAAGCCTAATGTATGCAACCTAAGCTATTTTTTTTGTGTATTTTTGAATATATAGGGATGCATAATAATGATACCTAGATTAAGAGTCAAGGTGACGATAGTCTATGACTAAGGTATGCAAAGTGTGGAATGAAGGGATGGAATAGTATGACCTAGTATGAAGGCTAAAGCCTCTGGAAAACCTAAGATATGGTTGCTAATCAAACTAAGATAGGTATAGCAACTAATCTGATTATCAATGACCTTGGGTAAAGTAAAGACTTATAAGATGTGTTGACAAGGTGGTATCAAACTGGACTGATGAGTTGAGGGACCAAATTAAATGATGAAGGACTAGGATGATTGTTTTCTGAAAGATAAGGTCAAGAGAATACAAATTTGAATCTATGGTCTAGTCTAAGTTTGATGAACTTCCTAATCAAGAGGTTTATGCAAGCTAAAAGATGACCTAAAGATTTGACCTATGGGGAATGTCTAACACAAAAGGATGAGGTGATGGATGAATGGATAATGGTAAAATAAGGTGAGCAAGTCCTTGGTCTAACCAAATTTAAATGTCAAGCTTGTTTTGGATATGTAAGCCTAGTTTGTTTCAAGGTTGAAATGTTGTCAGTTTTGGGTGTGGTGTTTGTTTGCTTATTTGGTTTGAATACACACACATAAAACACAATTTATTGAGTTTGATCTTGATGTCAAATGGAAAACACTTTGCACAACCTAGGATAGGAAGAGATACTACCTGCTAGATCCCCGCTTGGATTTCTCCAGCCACTTAACAAGGCAGACAGTTAGAGACTTGGTGACACTGGCTCCCCCTTACACAACACGGGCACACCAAGTCCCATTCCCCAAAGAGGAATTTATGCCTCTACACATGAATAGTGAAGATGTAGGGCGGCTTCAGAACGACTGTTCCTACGCTAGCAAGTAAAAAGGTTTTTTGGCCACTAAAACAATGGTTCTTAGTCTGTGTTTCGGGGAAATACTGGTGCCTATGCACGAGGTAAGATTAGCTCAATTAAGAGGCCTCCTAGTCCCTTCCTAAGAAAGGATTTTGACGTGTCACACAGACACTAGGGGTGGCACTTGTCTGCATAGAACATCCTCACCAAGTGATCGAAGACTTTCCCAATGATCACGATAATTTATGTAGCAGACCAAAATAGTGTCGCTTGGGTTGTTCCCTCTTTCGAGGTAAGCCCTCTAAGGGTATACAAAAGCAAGGAAGTATGTTTTTTTTTATCTCCTAGATCCCATGAAGCGCAAGGAGAGAGCATACACAATGCCTTTTCCTCACACTTACATGGGGTACATTTTAAATCTAAATCAAAATATGTGGGTGGTTATACAAGATGCCAAAGGAATGCTTTTGATTCTTAAGATCACCAAGTTGTGTGAGAGAAGAGCATACACATTCAATGACAAAAATGCAAACCACAAGACATGACAAACACTTGTTAATTTTAACCCCGCTTATGATGTCAAAGCAAACACTTGAGTTCTTTAGACCAACTAATCTAAATGTGATCTAGTCTACCAAATAAAAAAAAAGACATAATGTTTCAAGATAGATTCTCTAACAATCGAACTTGCAACACACTAATTAGTAGTTTGAGTCACTGTTCTTCGACAAACGAGAGTTTATGTTTTTGTTTTCAAGTCTTGAACATTCAAACCTACACAAAAGCCACATCAACAAAAAATAGCTTTGAAATAAAAAAACTAAACTAAAAAGAAAACTAACATTTAATCTAGCTAATAAAAATTAATAAACAAAATTAATCTAATCTAAAAATCTAATTAATCTAAATTAAAAAAAAAATCTAATCTAAACTAAATTAGAAAAAAGTAAATTAGAAAAAACCCAATCTAAACTAAATTAGGAAAAAAAAATTTATAAAAAATATAATCTAAACTAAATTAGAAAAAATCCAATCTAAACTAAATTAGAAAATATAAATCTATACTCAATTAGAAAAATGTAAATTTTAGATCTAAACTAAATTAAAAAAATAAATCTAAACTAAATTTAATTTTAAACAAAACCAAATCTAAATCTAAATTAAATTAGAAAATCTAAATTTAATCTAAATTTAAATCTAAACTAAATTAGAAAAAACTAAGTTTATATCTAAATTAAAAAAAAAAAAAAAAAATCTAAATCTAAACTAAAATCTTAAATCTAAATATCCACAAAAGATATTATTTTTATCACAATAATGAAGCTCTTTGCTTGATTTATGTCGATAAAAATTTTGCAAAAACTTTCATTAACAAAAATTTTCATCAAACAAAAACATATCTTCATGTCGGGTTCATAGATGTGATTAGGAAGATTGGATTTTAAGATTGTTAGAGATATTAAATCAATTAAACTAAAACCCCAATGAAGAACAAGTAAATATGAAAACATAAATAATGCAACAAAGTTACCCAAAGTCTTCATTGTTGATGCTCTAGTAGCGTCGGGCTGCTTCTTCCAGATCCGTGTGTGAAGATAATTCAAATGTAGCCTTACAACTATTTGAATTATATATTTATGATTAATATTGGCCGACATTAGATGCATGAAGAGATGCGTCTTTCTCTAAATAATACTGAAATGAAGAGGCACGATTTAGAACTATATTTAGTTATAGAAGAAGCACGAATTAAATGAAGAGATGTATTCTTATTGAGGTCGACCTTATACTCCTTGGGACGTGATTCAATGAAGAGTCGTATTCTTCTATGTAAGCCAACTTGATTGTGAAGAGTCACGTCTTCCTCTCTATATTGTATATATATTCTTTGGCATTCTCATTGTTATTCATTCAAGTTAAGTTCAATAGCATTCATTGAAGTGCGAGTTCTCTATATGGTAGTTCGAGTTTATCATTGAGAGGAGATCGACATATTGTTGGCTGAGATTATCATTATTAGATTATCTCAATCTATTATTTTGTTGCATCAGATTGGAGTGCATGTGATAGGCCTTCATATCAGCCTCTATTGTAAAAGAGACTCTATTGTTAATCAATATATAAGTGATATATTGTTGTTGGGTTTTTCTCCCTCAAGTGGAGGGTTTTCCCAGGGTATCTGTTGTGTTATTGTGTCTGTTTTTTAATTAATTTTTTGTGCTTTACATCTGATCATAAAACTATCATGGTATTAGAGCGGGTTTGAAGAAGATCATGATCAGATTTTGTTATCGCAGCGATACTCTCCATTCTTTTTTCATATCTTTGTCTATCTCTATTTTAGTCAAGATGGTGAACGGTCTTAAAATTGAGGATAGACTTGAGGGAGAATCCAACTATACATCATGGAGGTTCATAATCATGCTCACCTTGGAAGAGAATGATTTGGTTGAGTTTGTAGAGACCAAAGTTCCCGAACCAAAGGAGGAAGAAAGACATCAAGACAAAGAAGATGTCGGTTGATTCTGTTAATGACCATATCGTTCCTGTTGTATCTAAGTTGAAGATGACAAGAGACATGTTCAAAAAATTGGAGGAGATGTACAAAATCAACAACACCAACCGGCACTTGCACTGAAGCAACAACTACATCATGTGAAGATGGTGAAAGGAGAAACAGTGATTGCCTATTTCAAGAGGATTTCAGAATTAAGAGATCAACTCTCTACAATTGGTCATGTGATTGATGATAAGGACTTGACCATGCTTTCTCTCAATGGCCTTCCTTTATCATGGGAGTCTTGCATTCAAGGAATCAGTGCAAGATCAAAACTTCCTAAGTTTGATCGTTTGAGGGCCGACTGTATTCAAGAGGAGTCAAGTTTGGTGGCTAGAGGCGTTGGTCAAAGTTCAAACAATGAAGAGATTCATGTTCTCACCTCCCAAGCCTCGAAGAAGAAAGGAAAAGATGGAAAGAAAGGATTCTTCAAGAGGAATCGAGATAAGGGAAATGATGGTGCTCCTACATTCAAGAAAAAGAGAGACTTGTCCAAGATCCAATGCTTTAGGTGTGATAAGTTTGGCCACTTTGCTAAGCATTGTCCATCTAGACCTAAGCAATAGGCCACCATTGCAGATGTTGATGATGCTTCTCCGTAGAAGGATTCATGTGAATATTTGTTCTATTCAGCATTGTCAAGCAATGTACCTATAGACACCAACACTTGGATGATCGACAGTGGTGCTTCTCAACACATAACTGGTTTTAAGGAGCACTTATCAAGCTTGGTGGAGAGAGATTCTTCTGAACAAGTCATTATTGGAGATGATGCTAGCTACTCGGTGAAAGGGATTGGGACCTCTACTCTCCATTTGGATTCTGACATTACGCTACAGTTATGTGATGTTCTTTATGTTCTAGGAATCAAGCGTAATCTTATCTCTATTTCAGCTTTAGAAGATAAAGGATATCAAGTTGCCTTCTCCAAAGGCAAAGTACTTGTGTGGACGAAGAATTCCAACTTCAAGACTGCTCAAGTAATTGGTGTAAGACATGAGAGCCTCTATAGGTTGTGCACTCATCCACTTCAAGCATTAGTTCATGATACCTCAATCTTGTGTGATCTTTGGCATAGAAGATTGGCTCATCTTCACTTCAGGGCTCTACCTATCATGGAGAAGATGGTCTAAGGTCTTCCAAAGTTCAACCAGGAGCATGAAGGTACTTGCAAAGGATGTGCAATGGGTAAGAATACAAAAGCTTCATTTCATAGTAGAGAAAGTAAATATAAATGTATTCTAGATCTCATTCATTCTGATTTATGTGGTCCAATGTTTGTTCCTTCTTCGAGTGGTTTCTTGTATTACATTCTTTTTATTGATGACTACTCTAGAAAGACTTGGATTTATTTTTTGAAAACTAAAGAGTCTGAGGAAGTGCTAGAAAGGTTCAAGGAGTTCAAAGCTCAGGTAGAGAACCTTTTTGGGAAAAGAATCAAAGTTTTGAGATTGGATAATGGAGGAGAATACACTTCTGGCAGCTTTCAGAATTTATGTGTTGAAGCAGGGATTAAGAGGGAGTTTTGTGTTCCCTATTATCCTCGACAGAACGATGTTGTAGAGAGAAAGAATAGATCAATCATGGAAGCAGCAAGAGCCATGATCCATGAACAGGATCTGCAAACCTTCCTATGGGAAGAAGCTTCTAGGACTATTGTCTATGTTTAGAATAGAAGTCCTCATAGAATCTTGGAAAGCATGACTCTTGAGGAAGCCTTTACTGGAAAGAAGCCAGAGGTGAGTCATTTGAGGATCTTTGGATGCCCACTCTATGTTCATATTCCAAAGGAGAAAAGAAAAAAGTTGGAGCCTTCTAGCAAGAAGGGAATACTTTTGGGCTACAATGAGACATAAAAAGCCTACAGGATATACATTCCAGGACAAAAGTTGATCGAGGTCAGTAGGGATGTCACATTCGAGGAAGATGTTGCATTCAAGAGATCCAAGGGTACTCATATGGAGATTGATAATGAGGAGTCTCCTCAAGATATGGAAGTTGACCATACTCCTGAGATTCAGAGGGAGATTTCAGATCCAAAGGAAGATATTGATCCAGTTGAGCCCTTGGAACCTATTGATGGGCCTACTGATATTGTGATTGGAAGAAAAAGACCTCTTTGGGCTAGGCAAACAATGTAGGAGGTAGAAAGGTTTGCAGCTCCAAGAGGAACCTTCAGAGAAAGCAAGAGACCTCACAAGTTCTCTAGTTGTGTTGCTTTGATGAGTCAGATTATTGAGTCTAAGCCTTCCAGTGTTGAGGAAGCTTCTAGTCAACAAGTTTGGAAGGATGCCATGTTAGAGGGGTATCAATAAATTCTCAAGAATGATGTTTGGGACATTGTTCCTAGACCCGAAGGAAAATCTTTGGTTTCTTCAAAATGGCTCTTCAAGATCAAGCATGTGACTGATGGGAGCATTGAGAAGTACAAGGCAAGATTCGTGGCTAGAGGGTTCTCACAAAAGGAGGGAGTTGACTATGTAGAAACATTTGCTCGTGTTGCTCGCTACTCTTCTGTCAGAACCATTATTGCCATTGTTGCATCTAGAGGATGGAAGATTCATCAGATGGATGTGAAGACAACTTTTCTAAATGGTGTGATTGAGGAAGAAGTTTATATCGAGCAACCTGTTGGATTTGAGGTTCATGGGAAGGAGTCTCATGTTTGTAGGCTAAGAAGGCCTTGTATGGTCTTAAGTAGGATCCTCGTGCATGGTACGAAAGGATTGATCGATACTTTTCAAGCTTGGGTTTCTCTAAGAATGATGCAGACTCAAATTTGTACTTTAAGGTAATTAATGGTGAAGCCTTGATTTTGGTTTTGTATGTTGATGATTTGATTCTTACTAGAGAAGATCATCTTATTCTCAAGTGTAAGAAGGAGTTGGCTTCTGAGTTTGAGATGAAGGACCTTGGGCTTATGCATTACTTCCTTGGCTTAGAAGTCTGGCAGAAACCATATGAGATGATTCGAAGTCAAGGGAAGTACACCATTGATATACTTAAGAGGTTTGGTATGATGGATTGAAAATCCATGTCGACACCTATGGATACCAACCTACATAAGTTGAAGGAGGCTACAACTAGTTCAGACTTGGTGGATCCTATGATGTACAGACAGTTGATTGGGTCCTTGATGTATCTAGTTAACACTAGACTAGATATTTGTTATGTTGTGAGTGCATTTAGTTAGTTCATGTGTGAATCGAGACAGATACAACTTGTTGCAACTAAACATATCCTGAGATACTTGTGTGGCATAGTTAGATATGCGTTGAGATATTCTTCAGATGTGGACTTGGAGCTACATGGTTATACTGATTCTGATTGGGCAAGGACTGTTATTGATCGGAAGATCACCTCTGGATGTTGCTTTAGTTTGGGATCTGCTATGATTTCCTAGTGTAGCAGGAAACAGTCACCTGTAGCATTAAGTACAACAGAGGTAGAGTATATTGCAGCTTGTGTGGCAGCTCGAGAAGTAGTGTGGCTTCATAAGCTCCTTGCAAGATTGTTTGGACAATCTATGGAGCCTACTATCATTCATTGTGATAACCAGAGCTATGTGAAGCTCTTGTCAATCCTGTGTTTCATGACAAAACCAAGCATGTTGAGATCAAATACCACTATATCAGAGCTATGGTATTGAGGAAAGCTATACAGTTGAGGTACATTAGCACTGATGAGCAGACGACATACATTCTCACCAAGCCCCTCTCTAGAATAAAGTTTGTGTACTTTTGAGATAAGCTTGGTATGGTGGAGAATCCTGCCTTAACTGAGAAAGAGTCCCAGTATCAGTGATCCTCTATAACGAGTTCTTCTTTGTGAGAAAAGTTCGAGGTGAAATCCCTTGATAACGAGTTCTTCTCTATGAGAGAAGTTCGAGGTGAAATCCCTTGATTAATGAGTTCTTCTTGGTAAGAGAAGTTTGAGGTGAAATCCCTTGATTCCACCCTCTGGGAGAGCCATGATGGATGTCATGTGTGTGACTCCTTGACAACATCACATGAGAGAGTCTGTGATTTTTTTTTATTTTTTTTGTACTTGTGTTTTCACCCTCTGGGAGAGCCATGGTGAAAGTTATGTTGAGGTGACAACATCATGCAAGTGATGAACACTTGTACATACCATACATGGTTGTAGCCATTATGGTTGATATCATGTTGAGGTGATATCTGATATCATGATGAGGTGATATTCTTTTTTTCCACTTATGGTTGTAGCCATTGTAGTAGACATCACGATGAGGTGACATGTCTTGTGTAGCTAGAAGTATCATCCCCATCTGAGAGGGAGTGTTGATGCTCTAGCAACATCGGGTTGCTTCTTCCAGATCCACATGTGAAGATAATTCAAATGTAGCCTTGCTATTTGAATTATATATTTATGATTAATATTGGTCGACATTAGATGCATGAAGAGATGTGTCTTTCTCTAAATAATGTTGAAATGAAGAGGCACAATTTATAACTATATTTAGTTATAGAAGAAGCATGAATTAAATGAAGAGATGTATTCTTATTGAGGCCGACCTTATACTCCTTGGGATGCAATTCAATGAAGAGTTGTATTCTTCTATGTAAGCTGACTTGATTGTGAAGATTCACGTCCTCCTCTCTATATTGTATATATGTTCATTGGAATTCTCATTGTTATTCATTCAAGTTAAGTTCAATATCATTCATTGAAGTGCGAGTTCTCTATAAGGCAGTTCGAGTTTATCATTGAGAGGAGATCAACATATTGCTGGCTGAGAATATCATTATTAGATTATCTCAATCTGTTATTATGTTGCATCAGATTGGAGTGCATGTGATAGGCCTTCATATCAGCCTCTATTGTAAAAGAGACTCTATTGTTAATCAATATATAAGTGATATATTGTTGCTGGGTTTTTCTCCCTCAAGTGGAGGGTTTTCCTAGGGTATTTGTTGTGTTATTGTATCTGTTTTTGAATTAATTTTCTATGATTTACATCTAATCATAAAAATAGCATTCATATCATCAATGCTTCACCTCCATTTCCCTTCTCCATTATGCTTCTAAGTAATTAGTGCCCTCATAATTATCAGTATGCACTTAACAAGCCTATGACTAAGAGAAAGCAAAATATTGAAGTTTTCTCAATAGCACGGTAGCCTATATTCTCTAGATCCCCCAAAATGATAAATGACAACAGTATTTATAGAGAGGTGAATGTGAAATGTACAGTCGAGATTGACTAATTTTTAGTTCAATCAATGGCTGCAATTAATCGAGATGAGATGAGATAAGATCGGAAGTGAAAGAGCAAGAGGAAATTAATTGATTTCACAAAAAAATCATTTCAGTTTGAGAGGGAAATTGCATTTTGAAATAATGGAAACATTATCTCATTACAGGAGGAAAAGGCGAGTTAACTTTTTGATTAAATAGAAATTTAATTCAAAAAGTGAGAGAAAAAATAAGTCATTTAATTAAATAAAAATTTAATTAATTTATGACGAAGATGCCAAAAGTGATTAATTAAATAATTGTCATAATTATTTAACTATAGTGGAAAATGATAAATGATTAAATAAATATAAATTTATTTATATAGAGATAAAAGATATTAATGACGTAACTAAATAAATAACAATTTATTTAATTAATCAATAGAAGACATAGAAGGATAAAATGAATTAATTAAATAATTTAGATTATTTAATTAATAGAAGGCTTTGTGATGTTAGATAATAGTTACATAATTATGTTAATTATTTAAGTATCAAAGATGAAAAAGGGGATTTAATTAATTCATAGGCCTAATGATAATTTTTTAGGTGTCTACACTAACAAAGACTTACGATTTCCAATCTTAAAGCATCTTGACTCAATGCCATATCAAGATTATTCTTCTTTCTTGAGCATAGAGCTATGTACTTGTATTTATTGCTTTTAATTTCTATACTTTAATATTTAATGTTCCAATTTCTAATATTCATTACTCACAACTATGTTATCTATATTAGTCCATGTATTCATTGCTTGCTCTAATTGATAAGTCTAGATAGCATTTATTTAAATGACAAAAATGTTTCTTTATATATATATGGGGGAAAGATTTTATGATTGTAATAGTGAAAATTGCATATTCTACACTTTTCCCCTTCATTTTCAATTGATTTATATAGGTTTATTCTTATTTTAACAACCAGTGTATAAAGTGACATATTTTAGTGTAAAAATTAACAAATAACTTAAACCTAATGTGATTCTACCTATGCAGATTCCCAAGTACCAGCATTGATTTTTTAATTTGTCTATGTATTATATCAAGTTGAATTTATGGTTGCAAAACTAGCTCAATCTAAATATGTAGGTGTGCAAATGACCCTAAAACTTGTAAAATAAAAAAATTAATAATTTGGGCCCAAGTCAACTCCCTCTAACTATTCATTGTGTGTGGATGCTCCTATCCCAAGCATGTTTGGGAATGGTAATCTAGTAGTGATTGTATGATGGTGAAAACTAAAATGAAAGGTAAAATGGATGTGAAGATCTAAATGTGCTTAGGGGCACAACAAGAAAGTTGTAATAACAATGGAAAGAAAGATAAGATAATAACAAGAGCCATAAAAGAATAATATCATATGTTAAGGCTTGAGGAAACCAAGTAGACAAGAGAGATGAATAATGTTAGGAGAGTATTGTAGAATGCTTGAGAGATTTAAATAAGAGCCAAGGTTGCAAGAAGAAATTCCAAAGAGATCCAATAGAGTCTAAAAGTGAAATATTGCTAAAGAAAATGAGAAGAGAGTCCAAGGGAAGAGGTTGACGAGATGTTTGGATTCTTTGTGAGCATTACCGCTAACCCGGGAAGGCGACAAGTGGTGAAACGCTTAGAAATGGCCACCAAACAAGAAATTGCCATAGATAGTAGCAAAACATGTGGACATCTATGTGTTATGCTAGTTTCCACACAATTTGAGCTTTAAAATGATGAGACACTAGAAAATCGCAAGTATAACACAATTTTTTTGACAAAACTAGAACACAAAAATAAGGTCTAAGCACCATTCAAGGGAAAAAGGCTAATGCAAGGGCTAAAATGAACCTAGAAGCACACTAAGGAATGGAAAAAAAAGTGAGTCTAAAATTGCTTGAGAAAATGAGAAGAGAGGCCAAGGGAAGAGGTTGACGAGATGTTTGGATTCTTCGTGAGCATTACCACTAACTCGAGAAGGTGACAAGTGGTGAAACGCTTAGAAATGGCCACCAAACAAGAAATTGTCATGGATACTAGCACGCCAAGTGGACATCCATGTGTCATGCTAGTGCCCACACAATTTGAGCTTTAAAATGATGAGACACTAGAAAATCACAAGTATAACACAAAAAGGTTAACAAAACTAGAACACAAAAAATAAAAAATAAGGCCTAAGCACCATTAGAGGGGAAAAGGCTAATGCAATGGCTAAAATGAACCTAGAAGAACACTAAGGAATGGATAGCAAAGTGAGTCTAAAATATAATACAAAATTGTATGAGTATACATTTTTTCATTACAATTATAAGCATCATTTTTTGTGAAGATCACTTTCACATGCAATGTTCAAATATGCATACAAGGTTTAGATTCGTAAATGCAAACATCAATGCTACAATCATGGAAGTGAATTAGAGCATCAAATAAAAGATTAATTGATATAGAGATGTCTGTATGTCATTGCAAATGGATATAATAAGTTGGTAAACTAATTTCTACCATCTAGCACAATAATATCTTCATCATGTTTCGAGCCAAGTGTCATTATTTTATTAATTTAAATTTTGAGCATTTATAGTTTTAATAGCATTATTAGTCTTGGATCATTAAATATTATAGGTTTATTCACTTATTTGTTTTGAGTGTATCACTCAACCACATACTTTTTTGAAAAGGTCATTTTATTTTTCTTTTCATTTTAGTGAACCTGTTTAATCTTACAACCCCTTAGATTTTGGCCTTGGGGCCTTATTTCTATTTTTTTTTATTTTTTTTTATGTAAGACTTTTTACTTTTTGAGATGTGTTTTAGACCACTTTTATTTGTTTCATCCATTGTATTCTCTTTAGGTTTTGTCTATTGGGTTTATGCCAAATTCTTGCTATCATTATCCTTTCTCCTTAAGAATTCCTTGCCTCAATCCTCCAATTTTTCAAAATGTAGCTAATAATAAGATATTTTCTTGTATCATGAATAAAAATAATAATAACAAGAATGGTTTTGATCATAATGTACACCTCAAATAAATTGATATGTAATTGTAATGGTGTAAATTTGCACCCCTCACAAATTCCACATTTACACACCTCCTACCTTAGACAAATTAAATCTGATGATGTTATTCCACGTCCTTCATTCACTTCCCATCCACTAGGTAGTTGCTTGCGTTAGTGGAGGATATTCTATCAGGGATGCTAGCATGGCACGCAAATGTCTGCGCAATGCACTATCATCTTGACAAGATTCCCACCTCTGGAATTTGTAGAGGCATTACAAATCTCCATTGGCGATGAAGTGTAACGTTTCTACACCCTTGACCGACCTCGAATGGCTCATTTGCCTCTAATTTCATTTTCAAATGCCTATCACCTTCATTCTTTCACACTTCTTGATCTCTCTTGGAAACTTCTTGATCATTCAAACATTGGACAACTCTTTCTACATTCTCTTCACAACATTTTCACAACATTCTCACCACCATTGAAGCTATAAGTTGATACTCTGTTGGTTTTACTCTCCTTGTTGTGGCAACATTGGCATCCACAAGCTTGTGAGCTCACTCCTTGTCCCATTTGCCTTGAGTGCACGTGGTTGAAGGTGATATCACTCCATTTCCTTTTCTCTAGCATCATTGTATTGTTTCGTAGAATATTGTTGTTTACCATAGTGCTAAACCATTGATTTTTGGCTCCTCTGGACAACTCTTGCTCTTCTAGGGTTTTTCACCTAAAATGAGAGAGATAGGAGCAAAAATGCTAATGGTTCATTCAAATAATGTTATGTGTGATGTTCTCTAACCTAAATGAAGTTAACTAAATGCAATTGAATGATTTAAATGAATGAAAATGAATGCAAAAGTGAAATTTAAGCTATGTTTGAAAACACATTGTGTAATACAACAATGAACTAAATGAAGAAAATATGCAAAACAGAAAGGAATGAGTTAAATCAGAGTGCACTTGGGAAAAATATGATGAATCTGGAATGTTGTGGATGCTAGTTGAAATCATTAATTTTTTACAGTGGGACTAATTCGCCTAGGGTGGTGAATTAGTCCCCCTCCTGGTGAAAAACTGTTAAAAGCAAGTTTCTGTCTGTTGGGATCCGAAATCTGACAAAATTCAGATTTTCAGTCCTAAGGTGGGACTCATTCACCACAGGTGGCGAATCAGTCCTCTCCCAAATTTTTGAAAAATCAAGAGACAACTCTGCAACACCAGAACTAGAAATCACTGCTTGTCAGGTTGTCGAAGTCAATTCTGTAGGAAACAGACAAAAAAAATTCTCCAAGCTTGAAATAGACTTGAGTTGACTTGAAGCACCTAGTTGACTTGTAAACCAATCTTCAACACCAAAAATATTGTCAAATATGCATACCTAGGTCTACAAACAAACATGCAATAGATGAAAAATGGTTTAAGGTTAGTGAATAGGGGTTTGCCTTGGTCAAACCCCACTTTTGGTAATCAAACCCTTAATAAAATAATGAAATGCAAAGGAATGATAAACTAACATGCAATTGCTATTAAATTACAAAACCCTTGATGATGCAAGTCTGAAGTAATGTTAATGGCTGCTTCAAAGTGCTTAAATAGTGCTTGAAAAGATGTTGTAGAATGCTTGAATACTAGAATATGATGTATGAATGTTGGAGAATTGTAGGAGGATGTAAAATGAGGTGAAAATCACTTATTTATACACAGTTGTGCCTTAGTTACCCGTTCATACCTCATCACAGGTGACATCAAGTGTTTTTGAATAAAATCCTGAAAGGAAATTTAAAATATTTTGAAATTTGGGGCCAAGGGGGACTCATTCGCCACCCATGGCGAATGGGTCCCACCTAGGACCTAAAAATGTGTGTCAGGGAATATGTTGTATTTAATGTTGTTTGTTAGGATAATACTAAAAATACACTTAATTAAGCATATGAGAGCATAAAGGGGTCAAATAAAGCATGAAAAAGGGATAAATAGTGAAAATATGCCTAGAAAAGTGTGAAAGCTTGTTATAAGACTTTACAACACTTCAAAATAGGACTTGTTGATGAGTAAAAAGGTGATTTTTAGGTGAATTGTAATTAATAGAGTCTAGAAGAATGTAGAAATGTCTTACAACACTTCACAACACCTTCACAAGACGTCGTTCTTTGAATTTTAGTACCTAAATAAGCACGTTCAAGCCATGTTGCAACATAAAATCAAAGCAAAATAGTTCCAACACCATGAAACAAGACCTAAAAGGCTATGAAAATGACAAGGGGCCATTTTTCTATGACACAAGTGCATAGTACTTATGTTTCAATACCTTTCTTTATCGCATTTCTCTATCGTTGCTATATTGGTTGTCCATGGAGGTGGAAACTATCACACCCCATCTTGTTGTTACTAAATTACTTTTACCTTCACGGGTAAATAGGATAATAAATGCAATTATGATTTTGATAAAGGAATGGAATACTAAAATAGGTATTAAGTTATTATTGCTTTGAAAGAGTAATTATGTTTATGATGAACAATGAAAGAATGTGTATTATGAATATTCTAATGTTTTATGATGAAAGTGGATTTCATGTGAATGTCTAACTACTGCTGCAAATATGCTAAGTTGGATGCAAGTATAGGTTCACGCCTCCGAAAGGGAGGGGAAGTATCACTTAGGAGAAGTGTTTGGTTGGGTAACCTTGAATGAAGCCTAGAACTGAGCTCTCACACACACTCATTGATAGAATAGTTGAGTCAAGTCATAGATTTGGAAACTGGTAAGTCATCCTTTGGACATGTTATGTTTGCATTAGACAAGATCATGATTTCTGTTAGGAGCATTCTTGGATTGAATTATGTGATTGGATCATTGAGTCTTTGAGCTTTCCATATAGTTATCCTTATGTTGATTTGTATGTACGTTAAATGTATATATATATATATATTGGTCCATGTATGAGAGCATAATCATATGCATATGTATATAAGTAGAAATACTTACGAGTATATATACACAGGGAATCAATTACATATATGTTTATATACATGCGCACTTAGTGTATATGCATGTCGATGAGGTTATGAATATGTGTGTTGAGTTTTAGGTATCGAAATAATGACGTGTATATATGATATATGTATATATATACATTAATCTAATGTATATAATTATGTTAAAAGGGAATGTGTATACATATACATTAATGTACATATATGTGTGTTTGATTGTCAAGGCGATGGTTTATATTTGATATATGTGTATATAATATATACACCATTGCATTATTATTATTATTATTGTGTGTAAATATATATGTATATATATGTGTATATGGGTATGTAGATACACAAGCGTATTGTTTGCTGGAAATGACAACATGGTCATAGTCATTCAAATATCTAATGGATTATTTAAATTAACTTATTACCAATGAATATATATATATGTATGTATGTAGGCCAAGTTAAGGAAATTTTATAAAGGTCAATTAATGAGGAGATAACACTAATACTATAGTGCAAAGTTAATGTGTATACCTGCGCTTGAGAGATTGAAAGAGTTGATTATTACAAATCTCGCGTTGTTTATACATGGTGAATATTATATCAAAATGTAACCACATATATTATCATGTGGTAATGCATTAAAAACACATTATTAGAGTATAACCTTTATCAACGAATGAAATAAGTGAATGAGGCACGATAGATGGCTAACATAACATAGAACATTGTTACTATGCACCATAGATAACGTATAATAAAGTGCATTATGTTCATAGTGTATGAAGTAAGCTAGTGTTGCAAATAAAGACTAAGTTGACTTAGAATATGTGGTGTATGAGCTGTTGTATATAAGGAGTCTATAACCCATATTTTAGTGAATGAGAGTTATTCAAGGTGCCTCAAACCAGCACATAGGAAACACTATTATGGATAGAGAGCGATAGAAATATATAAGCATAAAGATTGTTTTGTAAAGATTGGTAAACCGAGAATTGAAGTGCAACACATTTTGTGATGTAGCATACCAAGTAAAATTATTAACAACATTATAAATGAAAGAGGTCGAACCATTGTAATGGGTCACCCGCCAAGTCTTGACTTAGTCGACTGAGTATGTGCAGCCAAAGTATGATAGACCATTTCCTTTGTTTAACCGCGAACTTGAGAATAGGGAATTTGTTGTAAACTTGGCGCCATATTATGAATTCTCTGATTACTTTAGAAGTCTTTCAAGCCTGGAAACTGATTTACTATATAAAGCATGTGCTTTATGAATTTTTCCAACCTGTTGTGGCAAGCATTAGATCGATTTGCTATTTAGTTTTGATGACTACCTTGATAGGAATCCGCCACCTTTTTACTGGTAAGTTGAGTCGATTGTTTATGGCTGAGAAGTGGCATAGAATGAACCCTATTTTTAGCCTTAAGAAGCTAGTTTTTGGGTATAAATATAGGGCGAACTCACCTCATTTGCACACACTTATTCTTTGCGTCATTACGTTGCTCCATTCTATTGTATTTTTCATAAAGAGTTTCTTATATTCCTGAGAGTTATTGTGAGGAAGATTAGTGAGAGAAGTTGAGAGGGTTTGTTGCTAAGTTGATTTCAAGAGGAGGTCAAGCTAGAGATCCAGTGAACCAATTGGAATAAGCGTATATTAGGCATGAGAATTTTATCCTCTTCATGTTTTATCTTTTTATTGAAAGATTGAATGCCTTATGCTTTATTTGGAAATGCATTAGATTGCTTGAAATAGAGTAATGATCATTTTTCTTATAGAAAGGAAAAGAATTGTGAATGTTATGATTTCCTTATGAATGTTTTACTTACTCCATAGTAAGGAGTGAATGTTTATTATTAGTATTATATACTAGATTAGATGAAAGTTTGAATAGCTTAGGTGAGTGATTTAATACTCTTTTATACCCTATTTGGGAACTCAAATGATGTTTCTATACATAGATAGTTTATGTACTACATGTATAATGTGAAAAGTATCAAAGTCATGAAGTGACTTGGCACTGTTAGCTTATAATGCTAGGAAACCTTAGGAATGATAGGGTTTAGCTATACATCAACAATATGAAGAAATGATAGGATGAGTCATTGCTAATCTGTACTTGCATGATCACTTGATCATTGCTTTACTACTGAACAAAACCCTAGGTTGGGAGTAACCTATGTGGGTCTAGAAGTCTATTTGATTAATGATTGAAACCCTAGGATAAGAATTATCTACTAGGATTGGGATATCTACTTGATTTCCCATTGGAACCAATAAGTTGAGAATAACCTACTTGGATGGGTTATGTAGTTGAGCTTGTTTAAAGCACATAGGTTTAGATTAACCTACACAATCCAACTGATTGTCGATTATAGATTATATCCAGGATTAGGGTATACCAAGGTTGAGACTCATCTATGTGGATAAGTAGATCACTTGAGTTTATGAAATACTATTTTTTTGAAGCCATCGATGGGATTACCTATTGAGTTAGAGTTGTTACCTAATTGGTTGTTTTATACTTTTGATATGAAGTCATATTGTTGACAATATTTTACTCTTTGAATAACCCTTTTTACTAAGGAGATTACACTCTCGAATGGAATCATTTATTGATATGATTATTCTTCGATTGAGGTCATTCATTGATAAGGCTATACTCTTGATGAGAATCACTTATGGATGTGATATAATCCTGAATTGAATCATTTATTGATGATTATTTATTCTATGATAAGATGATGCTTGTGTAGCTATTCTCTAGAATATAAAGGTCTTGTAAAGTTAGAGTCATGAAGGAAGCATAGATTATTCCTAGGATTAGATTGTAAAGATTTCCATGATTTGGTGTGCACTAGTGCTTTGATGATACACTTTCCTTTAAAATTTCTTTGAATGAAAGGATTTTTTCCCAAGTTTCCAAACCTACAATTTATCATCAAAATTCCAAAAAAGATGTTAATATTATATTCTACTATAGAAGGTATGGGAAAAGTATGACCTATCCATTGAAAAATCGATCAAAAATCTATGGAATTTGGCTTGATGATTGTGGGTGCCAAAAGTCTTCAGTCCTAGCATATGTACTATGAGTGCTTTTCTTGTATCAATAGAGATTATAACATAATCAATATAGACAACCAATAATCAATATATATAAGACTTTAGGAAATAATTCAACAATCATATGAATGTGTCCAGACATAAAATCATACAACATGAACAACCATTAAAGAGTCTTTGCTTTGTCAAATATTATCTAAATCATCTTTGATCTGGACAAGAACTTAGTGATAACCCGATTTGAGAGCTATCCTCAGTCCAGGATCCCTTAGTCCATAATGTTATCATATGAACATCATCACATATTGTATTGGCTCTTTCATAGTGGCTGAGGATGTCAATCATTTGGTTACTCCACAATCTAACATAGATTAGGGCCAACATTTGCATCATAATTTCAATTAGCTTTTTTTCACATAATATTTTGTAACATGATATCTTCTTTTAAGTGTTTCTATCAAATTTTGGCCAATCTCCCCTAGTTATAATTTAGAAATTATAATATTTTATTATTGTAATATTTTCTTTTACCTTGTGGCCTCTTCTTTTTTTGATGTTGAAGTTCATTTTTTCTCACAGTGACTGGTCGTACTTCAAGTCTTACTGACCTACTTTTTTCATTCATAAATGTTACTAACTTACTATAACTTATTTCTTTCAGAAGAACATCTGCTTCAAGGAGGTAATCTAGAAGATGTCCAAACAAGAAGTAAATAGTATTTCTTTTCAATGATCCTATTGATGGTGATATAGTAATACAAATGCAAAAAAACATTCTTCAATGCAGCTATAAGGGGACTTTGGTATAAAGATTAAGATGTGTGAATATGCATATGGGGGGGGGGGGACTTTGGTATAAAGATTAGGATATAGTGGGGGATATTTTATGATTGTAATAGTGAAAATTGCATATGCTACACATTTCTCTTTCATTTTCAATTGATTTATATAATTTTATTCTTAGTTTAATAACCAATGTATAAAGTGAGATATTTTAGTGTAAAATTTAACAAATAATTTAAATGTAATGTGATTCTACCTATGCATATTCCTAAGTACAAGCCTTAATTTTTTAATTTATTTATGTATTATATCAAGTTG
Organism: Sequoia sempervirens; assembly: GCA_007258455.2. Lineage (NCBI taxonomy): Eukaryota > Viridiplantae > Streptophyta > Pinopsida > Cupressales > Cupressaceae > Sequoia > Sequoia sempervirens. Next base: position 62,566 of record VDFB02015860.1, read on the forward strand.
AATTCATGGTTGCAAAACTAACCCAATTTAAATATGTAGGTGTGCAAATGACCCTAAAACTTGTAAAATCAAATTTAATAATTTGGGTGCAAGTCAACTCGCTCTAACCATTCATTGTGTGTGGATTCTCCTATCCCATGCATGTTTGGAAATGGTAAGAGTAGTGATTGTGGGATTGTGAAAACTAAAATGAAAGGTAATATGGATGTGAGGATCCCAAGGTGCTTAGGGGCACAACAAGAAAGTTGCAATAAAAATGGAAAGAAAGATAAGATAATAACAAGAGCAATAAAAGAATAATATCATATGTTAAGGCTTGAGGAAACCAAGTAGACAAGAGAGATGAATAATGCTAGGAGAGTATTGTAGAATGCTTGAGAGACCTAACTAAGAGATTGAGAGAGTCCAATAAGAGCCAAGGTTGCAAGAAAAGAGACCAAAGAGAGCCAATAGAGTGTAAAAGTGAAAGATTGCTTGAGAAAATGAGAAGAGAGGCCAAGGGAAGAGGCTGAAGAGATGTTTGAATTCTTCATGAGCCATTACCACTAACCGAAGAAGGTGAAAAGTGGTGAAACGCTTAGAAACAACCACCAAACAAGAAATTGTCATTAATACTAGCATGTCATGTAGACATCCATGTGTTGTGCTACTATCCACATAATTTGAGTTTTAAAATGATGAGACACTAGAAAATCACAAGGATAATACATAAAGCTTGACAAAACTAGAACACAAAAAATAAGGCCCAATCACCATGGGAGGAAAAAAGGCTAATACAGGGGTTGAAATGAACCTAGAAGCACACTAAGGAATGGACAACAAAGCGAGTCTAAAATATAATGCAAAATTGTATGGGTATCATTTTTTTTATTACAATTATAAGTATCATTTTTTTGTGAAGATCACTTTCACATGCAATGTTCAAATATACAAGCAAGGTTTAGATTTACAATACAAACATCAATGTTACAATCATGGAAGTGAATTAGAGCATAAAAAAAAGATTAATTGATATAGAGATGTTTGTATGTCATTGCAAAGGGATATAATAAATTGGTAAAATAATTTCTACCATCTAGCACAATAATATATTCATCATGTTTTGAGCCAAGTACCATTACTTTATTTATATTTAAATGTTGAGCATTTATAGTTTTAATAGCATTATTGGTCTTGGATCATTAAATATTTTGGTGGTTATGATTCAAACTCTTTTTGTCAATTGATTCCACTTTGTTTAAGGTCATGATACTAGAAAATGTATGGGAATGTGACATAAAATTTAGGATCTTATAAATAATTTAGTACATGTTGAGGGCTATAAAGACAAAGGAAAGAAATTTTTAACCCATCCTATTCATAATCTATATATTTATGATGAGTAAGATTTTAATTTCACTACACAATTGCTTTCTCAAAAAATTGCTACTTTAGCTAGTGTTCTCATATACATTTGGTTGATGCTCTTCACAAGTTGTTGATTGATAATAATTTTCTTTTAGATATTCTACATGGGATTGGTGCAAAGGTTATCTCTCTAGGCTCTTTACATAGTGCATATTTCCCCCTACCTACCCAACCCTCTTCTTTAATTACTCCCCCAACCTCCACTTTTGAGATAGAGCCCCATATTGTTTGTGCTTCCCATGTCACGCCTCGTTCCTTTTCTCTATTTAGTTTTTTTTGTTTCCCATGCTACCTCTTCCAGTATAGTACATATTCTTCATATTTATTTTTCTAGTTTCAAGGCAAGTTCTCACCATACTAGTGACATGCCTTCATTACATGCCACTAGTGCCCCACCTACTTCCCACATTTAATAACGGTTATGATTCAAATTATTTCTATCAATTCCACTTTTTCCAAGGTCATGACGCTAGAAACTATATAGGAATGTGACATAAAATTTAGGATCTTAACAATAATAATATCATACATGTTTGGGTCTTGAATGGAAAAGAAATAAATTTGAAACCCATCCTATTCATAAACTATAGATTTATAATAATTCATTCCCTCAAAATTATTTTCAAATAGATCTTACTCTTGACTTCTACTTCCTCTTTTTTTCCTAATTCTTCTACCACTTCTCCTTCTCCAATCTCACCTTCTCCTATTGACCTACATTTGTTCCCCTTTGATTCCTATTTTTCTTTTGAGAATCCTATCAGTAGTTATCATGGTCCCTTTTATATGTGAAAGGATTCTTTGCCTAAATGATTATTATTGACATCCTTGTTGAACCCAATTGTGCTTCTAACATAGTTACAAATTAATTCTTATATAAGCACCCCTTTAGTAGAAAAATTATGTTACATATGGGATTTCCATAAAATGCCTTGATGGTACACTCATTGATAACTTGAAATGCATCTTTCTCTCTCCAAATCAATCCTAAAGAATTGTTCATACAAAATCAAAATCAAATTTTAACCAACCCACACAAAAATCCAACTTTATGTTTCATGCTTTTGGTGAAGTAAAAACACATTTTTTTCTTATTGCCACTTTTTGGCCCATCGCGATTCTGCACATGCCCTAGTGATGAAATAACTATGAAAAATGACACATACAAGCCATGTGTTTGGATGGATAGTTTATCAAACTCGGTCTAATATTCCTTGATTGAATGTGTCTAGTAAAGCTTAGTGAGAGCACTAACAAAGACATCATAGGCACTAGGGAAAAAATGGATTAGGGGTTCCTTATGAAATTTTGACCAAGGGGGAAGTGGGCGAGTCTGATCCAATCACTAACACCATTGAAGGGTATCCTTATCCAATTGAAGCAACAATAGAGAGCTTTTGATCCTATAAATTTGATATAAGTCAAAATAATTATCGATATTGGTTGAATTTACCTAAGTAATCAGGGAGATTTATACTGTCACATCTAGGAAATTCTAGTTTAGGGGGAAAGAGAGAGTCACCCTAATTATGGAAGAGGGAATTGGTTATAGGAGAGGAAGCTTGGCCTTTATCTATAGCTAAGAGTAACCAATCCATTTTAAGAGAGATATGAGAGAGTTGTTCTTCAATGGTACTAAACCTCACTCAATTATCCATCTATATGAGATCAAGATGATCATTTAGAGAGAACACAATGGGCTTCTACAAATCTTTATAGTCCTAATTATGGTGATCTAAGATGCCATAGGGATGAGAGGGGCGTAATCAGAAGTAACTAAGGTTATATTGTAGATTGACCAACTTAATGAGATAAGCATAATGCAATAATCCACTAAAAGGGGAAAAAGTTGTCCTTAGCCAAAACAAATGATAGTTGGAGTTATATGACAATTTGATTAGCTTGAAGAAATGAGCATAGTAGGACAATCCACTACAAGGGTAAAATATGGTCCTAGGCTCTTCTTTTTACCTTAGGTTTTTGGAAATTTTAGATCCTTATGGGTGGGAAATGTAGTTGATTTCTTCAATTTATCACTTAGTAGAGAGTTATCTATTGTTGGTGGCATGTTTTACTATTATGTATGGTTACATACATGGCATAGAGGGTCAACCCCACAGATCACACGACTACTAGAATAAATATAGATCTAGAAGAGTTAACTAAATATGGTTTGTCATACAAAGAAAACACTAAGAACTATAGAATAGATTCCAAATACCCAAATACTAGGAATAATCTAATTTAACCATATTCAAGGCATATAACACATATGTAGGGATAAAATGGGAAGGAATTGCATGGTGTCTGGTCTATGAGCTCACCAATATACTTATCATATATGTAAATAGTGTTGGTCCAATATTTAGAGCACTAGCTATGAAGGGTTAGGACTATACTGATAGTCCACTATTTTATCTTCAAGGGACATATTAAGTAAATTCCTAAGGCTAACCACTTACCAATACATCACAAAATATAGACAACTAAAGGTTACCTAGGGTTAAGTTATGGAGAAATCCTAAAGGGTTTTCTAATATACCCTTTGGTATGTGGAAGCTCTCAACCATATATAGAGGTTGTTCGAAGCTTGGGTATTGGAGCCAAAATATTCCTCACTTCACCAAACTCTTTATGAGGAATCTAACTCAACCAAAATGACAACTTTTCTAAAGATATTTGAAGACCTGGACAATATAGGGTTCTAACTTAAAAAAAAAATACTTGCAAGGGAATTATTGTTGGTATAGATATATAGGTAAAAAAATTAGCGCTACTAGGTTATACCCACTTTATAATCACTAATACCACTTTAGAGTGAGGTAATAGAATCAATGGATAGTTATAAATAACCCTAAATTGGTAAAATTGATTAAAAAAATGACCCTAGAAAGAGCTTTGATACCACTTGTAATGAACCTACAAGAAAAAAATATGTTGAACACAAAATATTGCCGAAATCCTTTTATTAGATCTTCACAATTTCAATTTAAGGGGGAAACCTCCAAATATAGCATACACTCCAATTAAAAATATTCCAAATTACCTTTTCAATTGAGAAGTCATTAAATATATAGATTTTCTAAAGGAAACTACTACCATATCCCATACATGTGTGATAAATAGTTTATTTAATAGCTAGTGGGATGAATTACAAAGCATATGCATATCTTTATTAAAGCTACCTAAGGGTGAATTACAAAGAATATGTGCTAAACTAATATTGGCTATCATAAAATAGAATGGGGTACATAACAATTTTTTAAAAGATCCTTAATGTTTTAGATATGGCACTCTTTGATGAGACACCCTACCTTTTTGTAATAAAATGGGCATTTAAATTTCAAATATGAGATGCATTGTTCCATTCCAAAACTAAGTCCCACTAATTGATTCTCTCAAGCAGTAGTTAGGAGAGTTCCAACTTTATATGAGCTCTTACAAGGACTCATAGGCTAACAAACTTGTTTACATTTTTTCGCACCAAATGACTCATCTAGAATTGAGAAGCTAGGTCACTGAATGGTAAAAAATATAAATTTAGATATGATAACTTTGATCATATAAGGTACCTTGAATTTGATGAATATTTAGGGTGGAAATTAGAGTCTCATACCTAAAGATTAGATAACTAAATTGTTTGTAAATTACCCAAGATCCATATTACTGCTTTCACATATCTTGTAGATAAGAACATGCATGAGACATAACCCCTCTTAAGCCTTCTAATGGATTTTATTGTCCAAACCTTATTCTCCTAGTTATTTTTTGCCCAACACAAAAATTCTTGTCCAACTAGGACACCTCTCAGAAAAACAAAATCATTGTTTTTTGCTTACCATTTGTGATAATATCTAATATGTCATCTAGAGTCATTGTTCAAGAACCTTACCTTTATTGATGCCTCCCAAATGATGTTATTAGTTGTGTAGACACCCAAAATTGACCATTGTTATTATCTGACTATTTTTTCTTTAATTGATTGAATACAATCCTAATTATTCAATTAATTATCCAATGTTCATCCCCTTATTAATTAAATAATATTTCATTATTTAATTAATAGAATCACTATTTGTCCACTAATTATCATTATTCACCCACACCTATTTCTAGCCTAAATCATTTAATCATATTTCTCCTATAGTCCACCTTAGGTAAATAAATCCTTTTTTTAGTTGCCTATTTTCCTCCACTTTTCATTAAGTGAGTTAAAACCATTTAAACCCCTCAATCCTCCACTTGCACATACCAAATTCTAGTCAAACCCTTTCAAATCCCTCACATCTTCTAATACATACAAAGGTATAGCTCCGTGTAGACAAGGCATGGCCTTTGTACATGTGACATGGCCTTGGTACCATGTCACATCAGTCAAAGAACTTGCTCATCCCTCAAGCGTAATTCAAAGTACTCCTTCCATCTTGTTCACCCACTCTTCCCAAGGAGAATCTCCACCTTTGATTTTCTCCCCAATCCCTCTCCCTCCATCTCCTCCAACCACTTGAGGACACTCGTCCTCCTATCATCTTCCCATGGCTCTCAACTATTATGAACCATTGATCTCATCCATATGTTGGTTTCTCCAAAAATCTATAAATTCAAGACCACCCCTAGCCATTTAACATATCACTTCTTTATGCAACCTTATGTTGTTGGTAAGAGCACAAACCTCCATAATCCTTGAGCACAACCACCACTATTGGTGCAACAATGATTAGTTTGATGAAAACTTTGTTCATCTTTCATTAATATTTGCTAATCCTTCACTTAATATGAGTGTTACATTGTGGGTAAATGAGTTCATTTAGTTAGTTCATTTGCATGCTCACTTTTTCATGTAGACAAGTTGTTACTAGTTGTGCATCCTTTAAGGGCTCTTAAAGATAATGAACCTTGTTACATTGTTGCTCCTAGTAACAAACTCTTATGCTAGCAAGGAATGGTTGTCGAGTTGAGTCGAATAAGAATAAATTCTATTAAAGGAGAAAGACTAGGGTTTGTTAAATTAAATTGAGAAAAATCCAAAAAAAAGTTGAGCCCTTGAGATTGCATATCACCGAGAACACGTGTCAATGAGAATAAATGTTCTACTTTTAGAAGATGCAACTCATCACAATGAACACTTAAAATTGAAATTGATATCTTTGTACGTACTTAAAAAACTATTGAGACATATATAGACAGCTACCCACCCTCACCTAAACTTTCAAATTCTAAATTATAATTACTAGATTCCAAATTATACATTACACTATTAGAAAATTACATTAAACCACCTAGATGACGAGTGAGCAATTTGTAGTTGACTACATTGATTGACATTTTGGGTGTTTTATTGTCCGCTGACAGGTAACTTGTCCATTTGCATGTTTAATTCTTTTTCAATGAAAGAAATATATCATCTACCTTTTACACGTGATTCCTCTTCGTCCTGCCCGAATGCATTTATTCTCCGTTTTTATTCTTTACTTAAGTTGGGCCTCACAACTTTCCTGGGAGATTCCACTCTTCTTAGCTCATTATTGACGTGGGAGGGGAAAGCTGAAGTGGGGATTAATGACGTCCCCCTAAAGAAGGGGAAGAAGATTTGGAAATAAATTGACATAGAGCACGTCTTCATACGGCTGCTTAGTTTATTTTGGCTTGCAGCGACTACTCAATATTTCTAGAAGTATTTTGTGAAGTTGGTGGACCCATGAACTTTATTTTTCCTGTTTATTTTTCCTACTCTGTTCATGTTTTTAGAAACTTGTACTATAACACAATGTTCATATTATTTGTCACTTTTGGTTTATTTAAGTGTAGATTTTTTGTTGATATTGTCGGGCCTAAGCTCCAGTTGTCTACCTCACTTTCACCAGAAAGGGGAGCTCTCTTGATCTGAAAACTAAGATGGTTATACCATACAATAGTCTCCAACATACAAATTTAATGAAAGTAATGAAGACCAGACTTCTAAGCAGTAAATTAATCTCGAAAATGCAAGGAAGTGAGTAAACAACCATACAATTGAAGACAAGAGAGATTTACCATGGAGAACCCAAACTTCATGGGAAAAAGTCACAAAATGTGAACCAAATTACTCGCCTAATCACTATCTCTAATGGTAATACAAATAACGGATCTGAGTCTACAGTTAAAAGACGACAATATTGAAGAGTACAAAAATATAAACCATGCTATAGTGGTTAACATACCTGAATTGATTCGTATAAATTGTATCTTTTAGAAAACTGTATGTAGAAGGAGAGCAACGTCAACAATGAAAATGTAATAATTTTGAGCAAATAAAATGTATTAACAATATTTTGTGCGGGAAGGAAAAAAATGGAGGGAAAAAATAAGTAATATAAAAAAAGAGGGAAAGTGATATGTGGTGCCAGATGTCATTTTATTTTCATTTGTAGCCACTGCTTATTTCCAACCCCCCAAATTTTGCACAGACTATTTACAATTTCTAAGCAATTGCTGCTTCATAAAAATAGGATAAGATTCCAAATTATCCAAATTTCATTAATAAAATTTTTTCATGGGGACACTTAACTGCTTAATTTTAAGCAGAAAATTGAGTTAAGTAGCATGGGGACAGGGGGTTAGATTATAAATAACCATCAAGCATATATAATGTTTACATGGAGTTATTCCAAAGTTGTTTGTCTTATGATATTATGTTTTGTTGTTTTGTATGGTTGTCTTTTTATCTTTAAGTTGCTTTAAGTTTGAGTTTAAAATATGATTTTATATTGTTTATGTTTATGCTTTAACTTTTAGTATTAATATATATTTTTTTATCAAAAATAAGGAAGTTTCGTTGTAAAAGAGTAAAGATTCATAATGTTTCTAGATTCTATAATCGAATTGATGGAATTGAAAGAAATGAGCTTTCAAAAGAAGAAAAGTAAATTAAAGTGAGCTATTTCCAAACTTTTCTTGTTCTTTGGGTTGGGAAAGGGGGTCTAGTAAGGACAGGTTTGTGGTTGTAAGGAAATCAAATACTTTATATAGTTATCTAGGCCAATAAAATAATTGCAAGTACTTAGTAAATAATTAATTTAGATAATAGGGGTTTGAGATATATTATTGAAATAAATGTATGGAAATTAAATAAGGGGATTAGGTGTTCTTAGCTTTAGGATTGATGATGAATAAATAATGTTGATGTTGTTATAGATTAATTCATCACTATCAAGTAATTAATTCTATATCTAATATACTTGTTAGAATGTATATTGTCTTAGAAAGCTTTGTGGATTGATTTTGAAGCCTACTTGTTGATCTCATTAGCATGAACCTGATTTGATATGCATAATTAATATGAACCACATGAGACTAATCTAACAAAAAGTGTGCTAGAAGCTTGGCTTTGCCTAGTAAATATCTTAATTTGTCAAGACAATTCCTAGAGACGCCAAAGGAGCTTGTTAACTTCATGGGTGAATAGGTTCTCCTAGGTCAAACCCCTTGGTGGACATAATTAATGGCAATGAGAAAGATTTAGAAATAACATTCATAGGCATGCAAATGCCCTGTATGATGATGCAAATTCGATTCCTTTATTATCCTTGGAATTAAAGTGTACTCTAATAACTCTTCTTTTTGCATTATTTTCTTGCATCCATCTAGCACATTTTTAAGTGTATAGTGAATTCCTTCAAATATAATGACATAACAACATGGTGCATGAGACAAGCTCATCAGAACTAGTAAGAAAGGGTGGAAAAGTCTAAATTTAAATATAATGCCTTAGGAGCATTTCTATGCTCCCTAACATTGAAGTGAATCAATCTTGCACCACTTGAAAACGAACTAAAGGAATAAAGCGTTGATTTAACTAAGGAATGAATGTATGGAAATTGATGTGAATGTGAGTCAAATATGAATGATCAAGTAGTGAATGTATGTGGATCAGTGTGAATTGGGGTGAAATGTAGATGGATAGGGATTGGGCCACAAGCCAAGCCTAATGTAAGAGTATTCTAGTTGTTGATATGCTATTGCAGTAAGAAATTCCCATTAAGGTAGGGACAAAACTAAATGAGAAACAACATGCATATGGAAATTTCACCTCATATTTAACCTCCACTTTGTTATGTTTGTGAATCTAATGTGAACATACATTTCAAAGTATATGGAAATCCTCAACTAAAATGAAAAAAAAATTAGACACTCAAACGAAATTGTATCTCAAAAAAGGATAATATAAGAATTCTCCAAGTTGTTGCATCTAATAGATGCAAGGAATTAAAGGAGAAGGAAAAGGATACATGATAATGATAAAATAAAATAAATGATAAAGTGATATAATATGATGTAATTATGTAAGCATGCATATAATAGGGAAGCATGATACCCCTATGGTTGCCTTGATTTTTGGCAATCAATAAGGCAACTCTACAACCCACATATGATAATGGTAACATATGATGTCTTGCCCCCATCGAAATTCAAATCTAGATCACAACATGTCACACCCCGTCTTGTTGTTACTGAGTTACTTTTACCTTCATGGGTAAATAGGATGATAAATGCAATCATGATATGTTTGATAAATGAATGGAATATTGAAATAGTTATTAAGTTATTATTGCTTTGAGGGAGTAATTATGTTTATATTGATGAAGTGCCATGAAAGAATATGTATTGCAATGTGAATATTCTAATGCTTTACGATGAAAGTGGATTTCATGTGAACATCTAACTACCATTGCAAATGTGTCAAGTTGAATGCAAGTACAGGCTCATGCCTTCGGAAGGGAGGGGAGGTATCACTCAAGAGAAGTGTTTGGTTGGGTAACCTTTAATGAAACCTTATTGGGCTTACACACACTCACGACCTAGACTTGGTTTAGAGGAGTCGAGTAAGATAGGATTCGGTAAGTGAACCCTTCGTCTTAGTCTTGGCTTATTGGAACTGGTTGGTTTAGATGAATCGGGTTGGTTGGAACCAAGTAAGTAACCTTTGAGGATAGGTTGAAATGCTTGTGCAAATGTCTTTGATTCTTTGATTGTTTGGTCAAGTTGTCATGATTAAATCTTTGAGTCTTTGGGTTTTATGAATAGTTGTCTTTACGTTGATTTGTATGTATGTTAGTTGTAATCATGTATATAGGTATATATGTATTGATTTGTGCAAGAGAGCATAATTATATGCATATATATATATATATGTAAGTAGAAATACTTACGAGCGTACTTACACAAGAATCAATTATATATATGTGTATATATAAGTATACACTTAATGTATATACATGTTGATAAGGATCTATGAAGTATTTACGTTAAAGATAGTAAACACGATATATATGTATATATGTATACATACGTATATGTATTTATATACGTAATATCTTGGGATCATATGTGTTAGAATTTGTAATGGTATATGTATATATAATTACTAATGTTTATTATTGAACGACTTTACAAATATAATAAATATATATACATATATAATATATTATATTTATAGGTCGGTTTATATGGTGAATTGATTATTATTATGGGAATCAATTGATAGAAATCAATCAATATGAATCAATGAAGTATATCAATTATTAGTCTATGTTGCAAAGGCCATTATGGGCCGATTTGTATAAATCCATGTGGTGGCAATGAACCCTACATAAATGTGTTGGTGAAAGCAATTAAAGGCAGTGCCTAAGCCATGTTAGGGAGAGGCAGAACTTGGTGCAACATATAGGAAAATATAGGCAACACATAAAGTCTTATAAAGACTTAGTCAACATAATGTAGACAATGTATTAATAAGGTCGATTCATAAAATATATGCCATGGTTGATCAAATGAGAAATACAACGCAATATATAATAGTGCATGAGTAAGTATTAACCCACATTTATCATTATAGATAAAGAGCGAAGGAAACACAAAGTATAAAGATTGTTGCATAAAGATAATGAACACCAAAATTAAAGTGCAACACATTTTATGATGCAATGTACCAAGTCAACATATTAACAACATTATAAATGAAAAGGTCAAACCATGGTAATGTGTTGTTTTCCATACCTTGACCAAGTCGACTAAGTGATGTGCAACCAAATTATGATAGACTATTTCCTCTGTTTAAACTGTGGGCTTGAGAATAGGAAATGTGTGGAATACTTGGCACCATATTACAAATTTTGTGACTTCCTTTAGAAGTCTTATCAGCCTAGAATTTGATTTTCTGAATGAAGCATGTGCTTTATGAATTATTCAAACCGTTGTGGCAAGCACTAGATCGATTTGCTGTATAGTTTTTGATGAGTAATATGATAGGAATTTTCCACCTTTTTACTGGTAAGTTGAGTTGATTTTTGATGGTTGAGAAGTGGCATAAAATGATCCTCGTTTATAGCCTTTAGAAGCTAGTTTTTGGGTATAAATATGAGGTATTCTCACCTCATTTGGATACACTTCATCTACGCATCATTACACTACTTCATTCAGTTGCTTTTTAATTGAGAGATTCTTGTTTTGTTGTGAGTGATTTGTGAGGAAATATCATGAGAGTAATTTTGAGAAGGATTAGTTGCAAGTTGATTTTAGAAGAGATCATGGCTAAAGAACTAGTGGGTCAACTGGATTATGGCGTATAACAGGTATGAGACTCTATTCTCTTGATGTATATATGTCTTTGTGAAAGATTGAATGTCTTGATTATTTTTTTTGGGAATTGCATTAGATTTACTTGAATAGTGAAATGATCTATTTGCTTATTGGAAAGGAAAATAATCTAGATATAGTTATGATTTCCTTATAAATTTTTGTACATACTCCATATTAAGGAGTGATTATCGTCATTGGTATTATATACTAAAATTGATGACAATAGCTGATTAAGTTATTTGATACAAGTTTTGATTAAGGGGAAAAATAGGTTTTGAATGGACCTAAAACCATTAACAACAGGTTTTGAATGGACCTGAAACCATTAAAAAATAGGTTTTGACGGGGACCCAAAACCCACACAAAGAGAACAAGCTGCAATAGAGTAAAACATAGACAACTAGCAACAAACCATAAGCATAAAAAGAATGATTAGCGTGAAAGCTTAAATATACAACAAAAGAAATGTTTTAACAGGAACCTTGAACCCAAAGAAACCAGGAATTACAAAGGAAATTAAATCCAAGAAGAACCTGAGACGGTCAGACAACCATCAGCTTGAATCAACCAGACTACAACACACCACTTACTAGCACCAGCCAGCAGTGAAAAACCAAGGACAACCAGGTAACCATTAGCCAAAACTAGCTAGACAACATCACAACACTTGACAACACCATCCAACGAAACCAAACTCCCCACCTCAATAGGAGAGTTAGGAATCAGAGAGAAATGCTAAAAATACTCAGCACAAACACTACACCAGTCAACCCATAGCACCAACCCGACCTCCACTTCAATAGGAAGGGGCTCCCCTCTATAGAAGAGGAAGAAGTGAAGCCCAAAACCATAGAAAGTAGACCTTCCAACCCGATCCAAAGCCCACCTCTTCACCTCAATAGAAGAGGGCTTCACCTCCAAAGAAGCAGTCTCCACCTCCAAAGAAGACCATAGTTGAAAAAACCAACAGGAAGCACCTACACCCATAGTAGAGAGCACCAAAACCTCCTTTGGCATAAAAGAAGATTGGAGCTGAGATGAAAAAATAGAGCACTCCTCCAAAAGCAGCCACATCAACCAACCATAAAACATAAACACAAAGGGGCCTGAATAAAGAAGGAAAAGGCAAGGAGCGCCAACAAGCTGAGAGAGTAGAGAGCCAGTAAGACAGTGAATAACAACCTCCAACCCTACACGTGGGTCAAGGTCTGAAACATGCCAAAAATAAACTACAAACAACTCCACCAAAGGAAAACCTACAACCTCAACCCCAAGCAAAGAAAGCAGCCCTATAGAGGCATACATTTGCACCAACGAAGAGACCAAGGGTCCAAAAAGAGGAAGGGAAAGGCAAGGAAAACCTCTAAACAGAGAGAGTGGAAAGCCGACAAGACAATAAAAAGCAACCTCCAACCCTACATGCTGGTTAGGGCCTGAAACAACTTACCACAAACAACTCCACCAAAGGTAAACTGAAATCCACACTCCCAAACAATGAAAACACCCTCGTAGAGGTAGAAGAACCCCAAAGAAGCCAGAGAAAGCTAGGACACCCAGCAGAAGGTGAAAGAGGAAAGGAGGCAACACAAGAAAAAACTTTTTATAAACCTGTAGTTGGTAAGGGTCCAAGATAATGCCACCAAACTCCTCCAACAAGCCTTCAGTAGGAACACCCAGCAACACACCTAACACCATACAAGAAAAAATAGGAAACCCCAACACGAAGCACAAACTCCACCCAACAAGAAACCTGAACAACTTGGGAGAACACAGGCAAGAAAAACCAACAATAAACACACTCCATGAGCAACAAAGGGGAAAATGCTAGAGACACCAGGCAAAAATAAAGAGCCCAACATCATCTCTCCCAAAGGAACAACCCTCGTCCAACAAAGAACCAGCAATGAGAAAAAGAGAGAAAGGGCACACAGAAAATGTAGCGCCCCCAACAACAACACAAAGCAATGCCAGCAATGGAGAACCAACCACACCAACCAAGCCAAACGAGGACATCATCAACTTTAGCCAGGATGTATCCACCACTAAAGTCACCATATGCATCCTTAACCTGGCCATGAGGAAGACAAGCTAGAGAAGGATAGAGAACGAAGCACCCCCAACAAAAACACAAGCCAACACAGGAGTGGTCACACCCAACAAGCCACCTAAGACCAACAAAGAAATCCTCTGATGCGCCCAAAACATGAAGCCATAGGTACGAAAAGGACAGAGGGAACCTCAACGGACCACCGATGTCATTCGTTTTTCCATCGTCTTCTGATTCAGCTTCCTTGCCCTCACAGGTTTTGAATTTGGTGTTCTCGCCCAGCCCGCTCCACCCAGACCACTCCATGACAATGAAGTAATGTGAGTTTTTGATACAAGTTACTTCGCATGATCTTGTTTGATATTTGCTTGAGAAACCTATCTATTAGGTTATTATTTTAGTATACCCTATATGGGAATTCACATGATGATGTTTCTATACATAGATAGTCTACACTACATGTATATCTTGAGATGTATCAATGTCATGAAGTAACTTGACATTGTTAGTTTATAATGCTAGGAAATCTTAGGGATGATAAGGTTTAGCAATACATCAACAGTGATAGTATGAAAGATATGATAGGATGAGACGTCATATTGCTAATCTATACTTGTATGATCACTTTATCATTACTTTACTATTGAAAGAAACCCTAGGTTAAGAATAACCTACTAGGTTGGATTATTACTTGATCACCTATTAAAACCAATAGGTTGAGAATAACCTACTTGGATGGGTTATGTAGTTGAGCTTTATTTAAAGAACATAGGTCTAGATTAACCTACACAATTAGACTGATTGTTGGTTATAGATTATATTCGGGATTAGGGTATACCTAGGGTTGAGACTCACCTATGTGATTAAGATGATCACTTGAGTTTATGTATTACTAATTGACTGTCAAATCCTTAGGTGGGATTACCTAATGAGTTTGAGTTGTAAACTGATTGGTTGTTTTATACTCTTGATATAAATTCATATTGTTGACAAGATTCTACTCTTAGAACAACCCTTTTTACTAAGGAGATTACACTCTCGAATAGAATCATTTATTGATATGAATGTTCTTCGATTGAGGTCATATATTGATGAGATTATACTCTTGATAAGAATCACTTATTGACATGATTCATTCTTGAATGGAGCCATTTATAGTTGGTTATGTATTCTATGATAAGTTGATACTTATGTAGCTATACTTTAGAATATAAAGTTATTTACGAAGCTCTTGTAAAGTTAGAGTCATGAGGAGATCATAGGTTATTCCTAGGATTAGATTGTCTAATGAAGGGGATAACTTATGTATGTGAATACTTGATAGAAATATCACTGTGAATTGGAAAAAGGGAATAGGTTGTTTCTGAGGTTAAAGAATACCTATGGAAGAAAATTACCTAGGCATAGATTATGAATGGATATAATTCAAACTGAGCTAGGATAGTGTATGTGAATAGGATGACCATCACTCGAAGTACTGGGTGAGAATACTTTGGCCAAAGTAGTGTAATTTTCCATTGATTGCACAGTCAGTTCATTGTGTTCCTTTAATGCATGCTAGTTTAGGATTGTAGTGGATGCAAGATCTAGTTATGTAGGGCACAACACTAAGCTTAGATAGGCTATTGTTATGAGGTTACCAAACCAAACACTTCATCGAAATAATGTCATCTAGCCATATGTGGTAGATGTGCGGGGGACCACATTTGAGTCTGTGGTTGGCGAAAAAGCGCTTGAGTGATGCTTCTCCTCATCATTTGGTAGTCGAGGTTTGTGGATGTTCGTGCCAGTGTTGGGGACAACTAGAGTGTATGCACCAGGGTTTGGAGACATCTAGAATGTATGCACCAACGTGGCAACATCAAGACCAGTTTGTATATATCAATTGCCAAATGAAGCTTAGAAGAGCTATGCATGTATCTTGTACCCATTTATATGGAAGGATGTATTCTTGAATGATAAACTGGAGTTTATTCATGACAAAATCTATGTTATGGAAATATTTGGGAAATTACAATGAAATGCAATGGAAGATTTGAAAAGTGTTTATTTCAAATATGCATGTGATTTACATTATGAAAAAGAAAGAAAAAATTGCTACGTTGTGGCATCATGGATCATTTACTTGGGGTGAAAACTTTGAAATTTTACTGAGTAGAACATCGGGGTTGTTACACAACATGTGAGCCACTAAGAAGTCAATAAAAAGTGGTGTGAATGTCATCGATGAGATAATGCTAATAAAAGTGGTGCTAGTGTCATACTAACAATTTAAGATAATCATAATTAGATTAAAATTAAACTATAATTTACCAAAGGGCAGCGGTTGTGAGAAAGGTTGCGACTCTTTCAAAAACAAGATATATATGGGAGACCATTTCATGAGAAGAAGACATCAATCCATTGAGTAAGAATATTATGAATTATTGCAAGTGAATATTACAACCAAAGAGGACAAAACCCCTCAAAGGAAAATTGAGAGATTTAAGGACAAAAACCCTTAACTTCTCCTATCAAGTTATTAGGTCTGAAAATCCATAACTTGACTAGATATTAGGTGCAATCATTCAAGGTGAATAGTTGCAAATTGGAAGGAGAATTATAGCAAAAAATAAAGATAAATTATATTTTCAAAATTATATTGAATAAATCATAAATCTAAATATTATAATAACATTTAGAATTTTAGATAAAGTCATGTTTATAAATATAATATAATACAACTACCATTTTGAGTTAGAATTATTATTTAAAGGAAAAAATAAGAAATCTTCTAGAAAAGGGACATTACATAAGATATGAGCAATATTAATGAAGATAAATATGTAATCATAAGATAAAGATATGATAAGGATTAAAAGTTGTATCTATAAATGAAACATTGACATGTCTTCTAACCATTAGGGACATTGCATGAACATGCGAGTTGTGTAAAATGTAGCATTAGGTACATGTATGTGCAAGCATAGAAACACACCACAAAAATATAAATAATACATGACAAAGACAAGAAAGATAAATAGGCCTAAAAGCATGATATTAATCATAAGCATGAAAGGTTACATAGGAAAGAAGCAAGACAATAAAGGAAACATATACTGACAAAATATATAATACAAAAAAGTATAGAATGGTGAATATGAAATATGATAAGATGCCCCCAAGTAGAGAAAATAAGACATAGAAACATAGTATAAAAGCTGAAATTAGAATATAAAAAACACAACAATCATGACATACATAAAATAAAAGGTGAAATGTGAATAGAAAAATACAACAACCATAAAATAAACAAAAAAGGCTACAATATAAGGAAGTATATAAAAGTAAAATCAAATATAAGTATTCTAAATAAAATAGATACTTATTTACTAAAATAAAATAGATACTTATTTACTAAAATTAGGTTTAATGAATATAAAAATAAACTAAATTAATTTAGAGTTGTCATAGATAAATAAAAATGAAAATAACTAATTATAGTGGTCAATATATACTTTTCCACTATTTTTCTTTCTCTTTTTATAAAAATAAGTTTTTATTTATGAAAATAGATATATAATATATAAATAAATAAAATAATCCACAAGGATTGATCAAAATATTAAAGAAATAATATAAATGGTGCTTATTATTAAAATTTCTTTAAATTGACAAGGGAAATTATACAAATGGAGTAGAGATAGGTGTTGTGAGAAGGAAAAAGAGGATCCATGACAACAAGATAATAGTTTAATCATCTGCATTATACCTCCAAATGTGTAGAGATCCAAATTACTTAGTGACTCTAATATTTTCCATTTTGTCTACAACTTCGTTATGGTGTCTTTTTATATGTCTAGGCTTGAAATCTATAAGAATTTCATAGGGAGAGTTGGATATTGTTGACAAAAAATGCTAGATTGATCAAATTTAAAATGGTATTTATTTATATCATTTATGCCAACTTAAGAGTGTCCATAAACTCTAATAGTCTAATTGCTTCATCTTTGGTGAAGGTGAAATCCAACTTTAAGGCTTGAATTTCAACATAGTTGTTGGAGGTGATATTGAAACTAGTAGTCGCTGAGAATAATTTTATTATTAAATAGAAGAATTCCCTCTCCTTCCATAGGTTTGGGATCCCCCTTAAAAGGCCCCATCAAAGAATAAAATAAACTCTAAGCTAACCATCAAAGGGGAATCACTATGAGTTGTTACTTGGTTTAGGTTGGGTGCTATTAACCATTTCTTGAAGAAGGGATTGAATTAAATTGGTAGTGACCCAAGGTGTTGAGCTTTTATCCTCAAAGATCACCAAATTCTTAGCTTTCCAAATCTCCCATAAGATTTATTAAGGAAGGGGTTTCTTAATAAATAATAATCATTGTCTCACTCTTTGAATAAAAGAAATAATGTTAATTGCTATCAAGGAGGGATCAAGGATTTGGAGTTGTACATTCACCAAAAGTTAATGCCACACTTCTTTGGAAAAATAATAGTGGAGTATAAAAAAATTAATAGCAGATGTAGAGAGCATACCAGATAGGATCCATAATCCCTCTCCTTATGAATTTGTTAAATGCAAGTTGATGATTTTGTATTATGAGCCAAAATAAAATTTTGATCTTAGGAATAGATATGTTATGCTAGATGCATCTCCATCTTGGAATTTTAGGGGAGGTTTCTCTCAACATTTTCTATCCTTTATTGATAGAGAAGAACCTTTAGCCATTATATTTTTAGTTTTGAGATCTAGAGGAACCCTACTTTCCACATAGGAAGGAAAGGTTTGCTAATCAATATCCAAATTAAGGGGAGATTAATTTCATACTCAATTTTAATATTAAGAATACCTTGAAAATTCACAACATGGTTGAGGACCAAGATATTTTGCAAAGAGAACCAATATTTTAGCTAGCCAAAGATCTTGGGTCAAAATTAACCAAATTTTATCTTCAAGGAGTTCAATTTGAAGACCATTCTTGACTAGCCAAGACAACTCGGAGGAGGCAAGATCCATAATTTTATCTAGATTTTTCTAGATCAAAATTTTCTCATGACTTGTTCATTTTTCTATTATGCTTTTGGGTCTACAAACCATACTCATCTAGTAGATTGGAAGAGAAAAGAGCACCAAATTAATGAGTATAATTCATGCAAGAGGGATTTTTTTTTTTAAGCCTAATGAGTTATTTTGGCCTTAATTTTACAAAGGATATTTTCCCAATGTTGAGCCTTTGGAAGACTAAAAAGAAATTGGAACATTTAGTTAGAAGAATGAGTGTTCAAAAATCACCTTAAAGCCTATGATTCTAGAGATGTTAGCAACTTCTTGTAGATGAGAATGAGAGATGTAAACAATTAATTTATTCTCATCGACCATAATTAAGCCAATTGCCATCAAATAAATTTCAAGGCGAAGGAAAATATTTTAGTAATTTGAAAGGTAAATCTCCCAAGAAGGATAACATCATCCACAAACTAAGTATGATTGAATTATTTTCCACCCTCAAAGGTGGATATCCCAAGTGGAATATTTTCCAGTACCTTTTTAATTGTTTATGACTAAGAGCCTTACTTGAGATGATCTGTAGAAAATGAGAAAGAAGACAACCTTGTCTTGGACCTCTAGAAAGATTAAAAAATTTAGTAGGGATATCATTGAAAAAAGGGGTAATCCAAGGGCTACTAGTATATTATTGTATACGACTTGGATAATATTATAGTTAAATCCAAATTTTGAAGAGTGCTAAATATAGCCTTATGTCTAACTTTATCAAAATTATTTTCTGTATCAAAATCTATGGTTGTGATTTTTTTGTTCTTTTGTTTGCTATAGTGGATTGATTCTTGAGTGAAAATAATTCCTTATGAAATGTGCCAATGTGAAACAAACCATTCCTACTCTTAAAAAATGATATAATGAATGTACCTCTAAAGCCTTTTGGGTATAATTTTGGAGATAGTTTTACATGAAGTCGCAAATAGATATTGGTCTATAGTTGTCTATGTTGGTAGCTTGTGCTTCTTTGGGCATTAAGGCTAAAAAGGAGGAGTTAAACCTTTCATGCAAATAATGTGGTGTTGCATGGAGTCTTCCACCATGGCCAAAAGATCATAACATCCTTGAAGTCTCAATAAAAAATTACATTAAAGTCATAATATTCAAGCGCTTTATCTTTGCTCATATTGAAAATAGTTATTTTTAATTTTCTTCCATACTAACTATGTTGTCGAAATATCTATTTTTCTCCTAAAAGATAGTGAGAATCATATTCATCAAGAGTTTATTTAGCTTTGGTTCATAGTTGACATCTTCTTCCTTGTAAAGCTACATAAAACATGGTCTAAAATAACATCTTTGACGTCTTTTAAAGATTCTAAGTCTTTCCCATCAACACTTTGCAATTTAGTAATAGTGTTAGCATTTCTATGTTGTACAAAAATATATTTGGTATTACAATCTCCAACAAATAGCCACACCATTCCAGATTTCAATTTCCATGAAAACTCTTCAATATGTAGAAGATTGAGCAACTATATTGAGAGGTTTTGTTGTTGCATTATGATATTTTCAAAGGGTCCTTCTTTAATTTTATTTTGGACTTCCTGTAGCTAAGTATTGAGAGTTAGGATGAATTAATTCTTTAAGTGAGATTTTAACCATGTCCTTATGTAGGCTCAAATATACTGAATTCTTTTGTCCATTGTTGTTCAAGGAAGGGAAGAGGAAGGGATTCTTGCTAAGCTTGGGAGGCTAGATGAGAAAATCCTTCTTCCTTAAGCCAAATGGAAGGGTACTTAAAGGAGATGGGCCCTAAATTTAATTTATTTCTTCAAAATGAGACTAAAAGGCTTATGGTTAGAGTTGCAATGAGGATCAATTTTTGAATAGGAGTGTGAAAATAATTGAAGACTTCTATAAATAAGAAATCTATCCAACTATAGTGTAGAAAATTGTACCCCTTTCTAAGTGATAGTACAATTTCACACTTAATTTGGACCTATTTTAGTGACCTCAATTTTATGCATTTTTATCATTCATAAATAGGCCCCTAAACCCTTTATTATGCATCCCAAGGCCTATTTTAAATATTTTATGACATTACCACATGCATTGAATAAATGCATTTAATTAATTTAACACCCCAAAATTCATAAATTGTAGTACTTTAGGTAAGGACCCATTCACCCTTGGACAAATGGGTCCTTTAAGATCCCAAATTCAAATTTTAAACATGTTTTTGATGGCATTTTAAAGTCTTAAATTTAAGTTTTAAGTGTTGGCTTTCGGGATTTAATAATCGAGAAATTAGAAAGGAAGCGTATAATGTCTAGTCTTTTCACCATTTTACACTAGGTTGATATAGAGATTAAGAAGTTATTCACAAGATTTGCATTCAAGGAGAACATTCAAGCAAGAAAATTTGAAGTCTTGGAGCAACATTTCAATTGTTTTTGTAGGTCTTCAAGCTCATTTTGTGAAGATTGATCAAGCATTTTTCATGATTGAAGATTGATGCCTATGGCACATAATGATGGATTCTAGGTTTTGGGACATGCAACTAGCCATTTATTTTGATCTAATGACTTGTTTCCTAGTGATCCCATTTTCTATCTTCATTCTACTAGTCACCTAAAGCAAGGTATAATCATATTTTCGATCTATTTGGGGATTTGACTTCTCCCTAAATAGGTCTTGTGTTCATCATTCAAGTTCATTTAGGGATCTTATTCTAATACACTTGAATAAGGTTTCTTTGCATGTTAGCTCTTACCAATCTTAGACACACTTAAGATTAGGGCCCACACATGCTCTCAAGTTTCATATCTGTATTTTTCATCAAGGTTTAATTACCAAACTTGGGGTTTGACCGAGGAAAACCCCCATACAAACAAACCAAAATTTTTAGTTTTTGTTGCAGATCTAAATCCAAATGCGAGGATTGAAAGGTACAGGCTAGAAGAGAAGATGAGGAGCTACAAACTAGAATTTTGAATTTTCAGAAAGGCTTAGAAAGACCCATTCACCTAGGGCGAATGAATCTTAGAAGGACACTCAATAAGAGCTTTTTGTCATAGGTGCATAAAATCAAAACTTTCTCAAATCTACCAAAATTTTGTGGATTCTACTAGATTAATGTTTAATTTAGATGTTTCAAGTGTTACATTGCATAATTGGGTTTTTTTCACTATTTTTAGTTTTTCTCCCAAAAGTGCAGTTCAGGTTGATTTACCCTGTCCTCAGTCATAAGGAAAACAACAAGATCTCCATCAATATTGACCCACCTTAGGGTTGAAAGTCAATCTTGCCCTAGGGGATCTCTTTTTCCTAATGAAAGGAGGGAAAGTGTAGGTGCATACCCCCATTCAAAATCCATCACCAACATTTTCCCCTTGTTTCACCAACCTAGCAACAATAAAAGAAGACCCAACCTCTTGGTGGACAAAGTATATTTCCCTTTTTGGCGTCTGAGGTCTTCCAAGTCATAAGTGCTCATAATATCTTCTAGATCTTCCCTATCCCTATTGTGGACTAGAAGAGCCCCTCTCTTTTAGTTTTGATTTAGAACTAGTTTGTGGTCGCCTTCAAGGACCCAATTTATTAGAAAATTCTTATTGATATCTCTATTGATGGAGGGTCAACAAGCTCTCTTTTACATAAGATGATTGGGAGAGTAAACATTGGTTATGGTGAACACACAAATTAAAGTTTTTCATGAAGAGTAGTTTTGATCCAATTATCATTCAAAAGGAAGTCTTTAAGAGAAAAATTGTGGGACCAAGGAATAGTCATACTTCCACTTAAAGGTCACACTCTTTTAGTAACTAGGGAAGCATAAACACCCATTTTCTTGCTTAAAATCCTACTTTTCTCTCTCCTACATGAAAAACCCTAATCTACCCAAATGGTTACTAATTATTGGTTAATGCTTGATAAATAAGAATCTAGTGGGAAATGAATTGAAGATCACCTAAGACTACTTAAAGAGCACATAGACACATATAAGTAACAACCACACACTAAACACCTCCATGGATGAACCTCTATTATTATAGCAATACACACCCATCCTTACACTTAGGGCTCAACACACATTAAGGAATTTGTAATACACCTTATTGAACTAGCTTAAGGATTTGATTAAGGTAAATCCCTAAATGTGCTACAAGCACTAATTTGCCCCAAAACAACCATTTTAGTGTAGGTACAAGTGCACAAAATTGTAGAGGATGCCATCAGTCATACAATACATTAGTGCACTAGACAGACAATAGTATAGTAGTAAAACATAATAGCACACTGATCAAACACTAGCATAGCCATTCACACAAGATCATGCTTGATAATACATCATCGTCCATAGTCTCGTCTTAGTTGATGTAAAGGCAAAATACAAAAAGTAGATCCTAAATCCAACATTATAGATCCCCTTCCCAATCCCCTTCATCTCACATAGTTGTTATAAACATTGAATCTGACATACTTCTTTCACCTTCTTATTTTTTTGTAACGTTTACTTTAAATCTACAACCACAAATTTATAGTCATATTACAAATTTAACAAAGGAATACATAATACCAAAAAAATGATAACTAAATTTATCGCATTATTTAAACATTCCTTCAATCCTTTTCATCTATGTTTAAGTGTTTTACTTTTCCACACCTTTTCCATTACATTTAATTGTTGTCAAGTTGATTATAGAATAATGTTTATTTGACAGAACGTGAAGAGACGAACGATACATGTTTATGACTATTCACTCTACTCAAACATCATTTGTTTTTTTTGTAAAAATTATTGACAATTTCATATCCCTTTCGCACAAAAAAAATGATAAATAATTATCTTATTTTATTAAGATCAACCAGTCAAATGGATTGTGGTCCTTTAGCTACCAAAGAAACCTATTGTTTCCCAAACTTTAGTTCAAATAATTGTCGACATGATTGAAAGAAGGTTTGTTGATGAAGTGACAAGGGAAGTCACTTTCAAACCCTAGTGCCCTGGTAAAGGCTTAAATAGATTATATGGCCACTAGGGAATAGGATATTTGTTGGCGCTCAACGGGACCCACATACATAAAAAGATATATAGTCAAATTTAATATTTTTCTCCATATTGTGGGCGCATTAACGATAGACAAGAATTGCTGCCGTGGATGATGATGGTATCCCAAATTTAATAATTTTCTCCATTTTGTCGCTTAATTAACAAACAAACAAAAACTTATCAATTTGTTTATTTTATTCACAATTCTTGTATTGTAATGGGAAAAATCTATATTTTTCTAGATACATTTTTTTCTGTTTATTTTTTCAATAGAATATTTTTAGTGTAATGATTAGTGTTAAATGATTTATTTTAGTATAAAAGTCAGTAAATAATTTACATTCAATTTGATTCTATTTGTAGACATCTTTAAAGATCAAAATTGATTTTTAACTCATTCATTCTTGTATTTTGATTAAATCTATGGATGCATAATTGATCCAAATTAGTATTGTAAATACATAAATGATAGTATGAGTTCGAAAATTAAAATTAAAATTTAGGACCTCAACAACTCTTTTCAATTAGTTGTTATGATCTAATTAAGACACAAAAATATGTTAATTTGTGTGTTAAGATATTGTGTTTAACGACAATCTATAATTCATTTCAAATAATTTGGAAGAATCCAAGAGGTCATTCATACTATGTCATCATACATTAGAACATAAATAGAAGATTAACATTACATCATCAATTTATATAAGTATCTTAGGCATAACTTTTGCTTGTTATCTTTGATCATTTGTATTAAAGGAGAATATTCATTACCTAGTAAACTCTTAAGGGTGTATATCAACATGCCCTTTGTAGACATAGGTTGTTTCTTGTCTTTCATCATTTGTACTAGAGGAGAACATCAATTGCCTAGCAAACTCTTAAGGGTGTATATCAACAATACCCTTTGTAGACATAAGTTGACCAAATTCATGATGATAACTTTTACTTGGGTCATTCTCAAATTTAGGGTTCACATTTCCACTAACAAACTTGATTTGGTTCATTTCCACGCATGCAATCTTATCCAAATTTAGTTAATGCTCTAGTTCAAATTTTGTTGTTTTGCTTCCAACACATCTATGAATAAGTGATTCTCAATTATGATTCAAAAGTTATAATTAAGATAGTTGATAACTATTTTTTAGCTGCCATAATTAATTAAGTACTGTCACCTTTTTAAAATAAAATAAAAATTAGTTTTCTAAATTTGTCATATGATCTATTACAACTCTAAAGTAGGTTAATTGGATTATATTACTTACCATATTCATAAAGCTTAATTGTAGTCAAATAATTCATCTTATTTCTTTATGTTAACTAAACTTGATATGAATCAAACATAATCTTCTACCCATTGTTGCTTGTCATTAGTTTATTTTATTCACAATCCTTTATTTCTATTTTTATTTTATTTTATATTTTGTAGCATATAATACTTTCCTATCTATGTAGGAGTTTATGGTGAACTCCTTAAACACCCTAGGATCACCTACAAGACAAAATAACTTCCAGAAGAGAGAAATGACAAAAATATCATGCTATCATTAAGGATGCAAGAATGCCAAACTAAATACGACAAAGTACATATGATGCCTTGTTTGTATAGGCAAGGAGAGAGATAGGATTACACAAGATCATGACAAGTGTCTTAATCCTATCACATGAAACAAGCAAGTCATAACAACCTCAATACAAATATTAAATGCATGAGAGAATTATTAAATGCCTAGATAACTAAAAGTAAATAATGAGACATAGCCCCATTATAACTAACTTCTAGAAATGACAAGCAGGAAACTTAACTCCTAAGTAAACTTATAATAATGTGAATAGGTCCTCACTAATAACTAGTTAGGAAATAATCCCACTCACACCAACAATCTATCCTTCTTGATATATTTACATAAGGAAGTACACCCTCAAGTAATTTAGGATTTAATAAAATGATACAATAAATAATAATAATCAAATCCTAAATTAATATTAAGCTTTAAATGATAAATAATAATAGGTTAGGAAAGTGCTTAGCTCTTTCGTCAAAGCAGGGTTGTTGATATAGAAGATTTAGCCATGTAATGTACTTACGATTAGATTTGATATTTTGAAATTGTACTTACACTCGTCATATTTTTGTATGGAGTGCATCATAAAGTAATTTAGAATTATTATATAGAATGATAAAATAAATAAATCAAACCTTAAATCAATAGTAATCTTTAAATAATAAATAATAATAGACTAGGAAAGTGTTTAGCTCTTTCATGAAAATAGAGTTGTTGATGTAGAAGATTTAGTCATATAATATATTTAACAATCAAATTTAATAATTTAAAATTATATTTACACTAACCAAAACTATCTTTCATTTGAACATTTTTCCAAAAAAATTCAAATTAAATGACAAAATATTCAATCTTGTAATAGATTTAAAATTTAAAATGACTACCGAGTACCCACCCTCCATCTAAATAATGAAGATTATTAAAATTTAAATCTTTTTTAATGAAGAAATATATATTTTTTTAATGAAGAAATATATCATCATAAGGCACGTCGTATATTCTTGTCTTTAAGTTGGACACTTAGCTTTCATGGGGATCCCACGTTTTGTGCTGATTATTGACGTGGGAGGGAAAAGCTGACGTGGATATTAATGATGTCAGCTAAACAAGGGGATAAAGACTAGGAAATAAATTGACATTGATTCTAAATCACCATCAAGAAGCGTATATAATGTTCATTGTGTTTTTTTAAGTTTGTGTGGCTGTTTTTTAATTGTGGGGTCATATATTTATATTGTTTTTGGATTGATTTTGAGATATGATTTCATATTATACATGTATTTTTAAAAGATTTTAGTGTATCTTTTATCTTTTGGTTTTAATATATAGTCTTTTTCATTTAAAAAAGGAAGCTTCGTTGTAACACGAGTAGGGATTCATAATGTTTCTAGATTCCATAACAAAATTGACAGATATAAAGAAATGCGTTGTCAAAAGAGTGAAAGTAAATTAAAGAGAGTTATTTCAAAACTTTCTCTTTTCTTTTTGTTATTGGGTTGGGGTTTTCTAGTTGTAAAGAAATAAAATAACTTACATAAATTATCTAGGGCAATTAAATAAATGCAACTAGTTAGTAAACAATTAATTTAGATAATAGGGTTGAGATTTATTATTGAAATAAATGCATGAAAATTAAATAAAAGAACTAAGTGTGCTTAGCTTTAGGATCGATGATATAAAAAAATGTTGATGTTATAGATCAATTCACCACTACTAGAGAATTAGTTCTTACTATTTGATATGCTCCTCATAATCCATACCATCTTAGAAAACTCTGAAGATTGATTTTGAAGCCTACTCGTTGATCCCAAAAAGCGTGAACCAAATTTTACATGTGAAATTGATCTGAACCATATAGGATTGATTTGATAGAAAGTTTGCTCGAAGCTCATATGTTCTAATAAATATCTCAATTCGTCAAGTTAGTGTATGGATACACCATTGAGGAGCTTGTTGACTTGATAGCTGAATAGGTTCATGTAGATCAAACCCCTTAATGGATTGAATTAATGACAATGAGAAAGATTGAAAATATTATTCATAGACACACATATGGCATATATGACAATGATGTAAATTTGGTTCCTTTATTGCACTTAGAATTGAAGTGTACTTGAATTATTCTCTTGTTTGCAAATTTTTTTCTTCCATCCCTCTAGCACGTGTTTAAGTACATAATGAATGATTTTAATATAACAACATAGCAACATGTTGCATGAGACATGTATTAAGTTGGCTCATAACAACTAGAAAAAAGGGTAGGATAATTGAATATGGTGACGAGTCTTTGTCTAACATAAATGCCATCTAAAATATCAACCATGAAAAGTGCTAGTGATAATATATTCCCCTTCCAATTGGTTGCATCTAATGGATACAAGGAATTAGAGGAGAGAAAAAGGTACATGATAATGATAAAAAGATAAAAATGATAAAATAATTGAATACGATGTAATTATGTAAGAATATATATCATAGTGAAGTCATGGTACCCCTATGGATGCCCTAATATTTAGCAATCAATAAGATGACTCTATAATCTAGATATGATCATGATAACATAAGATATAAGTGATGATAAGAAAGATAAAGATTTAATCATAAGACAAAGAAATGATAAGGATTGAAATATTTATCCATAGATGAAGCATTTATGTGTATTTTTTTTAACATGATATTATAAGATAAGAATTAGGGACATTGCATGGGCATATGAGTAGTGTAAGATGTAACACTAGGTGCATGTAATGTGCAAGCATAGAAACATAACACATAAAAAAGAATTAATACATGAAAAATGCAAAAAAGATAAAGAGGCCCATAAAGAATTATATTAGTCATAAGAGTGAAAGGTTGCATAAGAAATAATAAGACATGAAAGGACATGTATAAGGATAAAAAGCATAGAATAAAAGCAAGAAAAGTATAAGAAGAAAAATATTAAATATGAGGAAGATTCCCCCTAAGTGGAGAAAAAAAGAAAGAAAACATAATAGAGAAAGTGAAAAGAGTGAGAAAAACTTAAAAATCACAGCATAAATAAAATAGAAGGTGAAATGAGAATAGGAAAAACACATCAATCATATATCATAGAAAAAAATGTTAAAGTGTAAGGACAAAATATGAAAGTAAAGTTAATATATTTGTAAGGAAAACAAATACTTTCTTTACTAAAGTTAGGTTTTATGAATATAAAGATCAATTAGCCTAATTTAGAGTTGTCTCAAATTACATAACCCAATCTTGAAATCTAGAAATAAATAAAAATGAAACATTTAACTAATTTTAGTTGTCAATATAAAGTTTCCACTATTTTAATCATAACTTTTGAACCGTAACTCTAAATCACAACTTCTTATATGTATTGAAAGAAAAATGAAAAAATTGGATTGCGCTGATTTTATAATTTGATGGTTCAATTTCAAGAATCATGGGTTTGATCCTAGGTGCCAAATAGTTGATCTTCCACATAGATTTGATCTATGATACACAAACTTGAACTAATAAAGTGTTATCTTTTGAAACTTGTTTACTTGATCTCTAATCTATGGTAGATTATAAGGATGATATTTATTATAAACACCTTAGGAATATCTTTTAAATTAATTAGTTAAATAAGCTATCCTATGTCAAACCATTGGATGTGCCAAATTATTTTTGTTTTGTGGTGTGTTTCTATGCTTGCACATACACATACCAAATGTTACATTTTATGTGAATCACATGTTCATGCAATGTCCCTAATGCTTATCTTATAATATCATGTTAAAGTTAGAAGACATGTCAATGCTTCATCTATAGATACATCTTTCAATTCTTATCATATCTTTATCTTATGATTACATATTTATCTTTATTAATATTGCCTATACCTTATGTAATGTCCCTTTGTAGAACATTTACTATTTTTTCCTTTAAACAATAATTCTAACTAAAAATTATAGTTGCATTATATTTATGAACATGACTTTATCTAAAATTACGAATTTTATTATAATATTTAGATTTATAACTTATGACATAATTTTGAAAATAGAATTTATCTTTATTTTTTGTTATAATTCTCCTTCCAATTTGCAACTATTCACCTTGAATGATTGTCCCTAATATCTAGTCAATTTATGGGTTTTTAGACCTAATAACTTGATAAGAGAAGTTAAGGGTTTTTGTCCTCTTTGGTCATAATATTCACTTGCAATAATTTATAATATTCTTGCTCAATGGATTGATGTCTTTTTCTCATGAAATTATCTCCCATATATCTTATTTTTGAAAGAGACAACCTTTCTCACATAATCGTTGCCCTTTGGTAAATTATAGTTTAATTTTAATTTGATTATGTTTATCTTAAATTGCGAGTATGACACTAGCACCACTTTTATTAGCATTATCTCATCGATGACATGCACCACTTTTTTTATTGACTTATTAGTGTCTCACATGTTGTGATCTATATTTGAATTTTGGTGGGGGCAAGACATATTATGTTACCATGATCATGTGTGGGTTGTAGAGTTGTCTCATTGATTGCCAAAAATCAAGGCAACCATAGGGCCATCATGCTTCCCTATTATATACATGCTTACATAATTACATGTCATATTATATATAACTTTAACATTTTTTCTTTTATCATTATCATGTATCTTTTTCCTTCTCTAGTAATTCCTTGCATCTATTAGATGCAACAACTTGGGGGTTCTTATATTATCACTAATGCTTTTCATGGTTGAGATTTATATGGCATCTATGCTAGACAAAGATTTGTCACCATATTCAAGCAATGTTTTATCACATTGTGCGGAGTACATCACATGGCCACATCACATGGTTGCATCACATAGACTTTTATTGTATTGTTCCATTGTAGGATTTTTTGTATCACTTTCTCAATTAAGGAATTTCTGGCCCTTCTCTTCTTTTCATAATTTTCATAGATAGTTAGAGAAAATTAAAGTTAATAATTATTTTGATCATGTGTAAAATGCTACTCATTACACTTTTTTCTCATTTTGGAAGCTTCAATGGAGTGCTCATACTAAGGAAAGTACAAAAAGAATAATTATGTCCTTTTTTGAGATACAATTTCCTTTGAGTGTCTAAATTTTTTTAATATTAGTTAAGAATTTCCATATACTTTGAAATGTATGTTCATATTAGATCCATAAATATAACAAAGTGGGGGTTAAATATGAGGTGAAATTTCCATATGCATGTTGTTTCTCATTTAGTTTTGTCCCTACTTGAATGGGAATTTCTTACTGCAATGGCATATCAACACTAGAATACTCTTATGTTAGGCTTGGCTTGTGGCCTAATTCTTATCCATCTATATTTCAGCCTGGTTCACACTAATCCACATGCATTCACTACTTGATCATCTATATTTCACTCACATTCACATCAATTTCCATATATTCATTCCTTAGTGAAATCAAAACTTTGTCCCTTTAGTTTATTTTCAAAGCGGTGTAAGATTGATTCACTTCAATGCTAAGGAGCATGAAAAAGGCCATTGAATCCTAAGGCATTAGATTCAAATTTAAACTTTTTCACCCTTTCTTGCTAGTTCTGGTGCGCTTGTCTCATGCAGTATTTTGTTATGTCATTTCATTTGAAGAAATTCACTATGCACTTAAACACATGCTAGATGGATGCATAAAAATAATGCAAAAAGAAGAGTTATTATAGTACACTTGAATTCCAAGGATAATAAAAGAAACAAATTTACATTGTCATATAGATCATCTACATGTCTATGAATGTTATTTTTCAATCTTTCTCATTGCCATTAATTATGTCCACTAAGGGGTTTGACCTAGGAGAACCTATTCACCTGTGAAGTTAACAAACGCCTTTGGTGTCTCTAGATAGTGTCTTGATAAGTTAAGATATTTACTAGGCAAAGGCAAGCTTCTAGCATAATTTTTGTTAGATTAGTCGCATGTGGTTCATATTAATCATGGATATCAAATCAGGTTCACACTAGTGAGATCAACAAGTAGGCTTCAAAATCAATCCACAAATATTTCTAAGACAATATACATTCTAACGAGCATATCAGATATAGAATTAATTTCTTGATAGTGATGAATTAATCTATAACAACATCAACATTATTTATTCATCATCAATCCTAAAGCTAAGTACACCTAGTCCACTTATTTAATTTCCATACATTTATTTCAATAATATATCTCAAACTCCTATTATCTAAACTAATTATTTACTAATTAGTTGCAATTATTTTATTGACCTAGATAATTATGTAAAGTATTTTACTTCCTTACAATTGCAAACCTATCCTTACTAGACCCCCTTTCCCAACCCAAAGAACAAAATGAAAAAAGAAAAGTTTGGAAATAGCTCGCTTTAATTTACTTTTCTTCTTTTGAAAGCTCATTTCTCTCAATTCTATCAATTCTATTATAGAATCTAGAAACATTATGAATCTGTACTCTTTTACTACGAAACTTCCTTATTTTTATAAAATTATATATTAATACTAAAAATTAAAGTATAAACATGAACAATATAAAATCATGTTTTAAACTCAAACTTAAAGCAACTTAAAGATAAAATGACAACCACACAAAACAACAAAACACAATATCATAAGACAAACATTAATTTACATTATATATGGTTGATGGTTATTTATAATCTAAGTCAATTTATTTCCAAGTCTTCCTCCCCTTCTTTAGCTGACCTCATTAATCCCCACTTCAGCTTCCCACATCGTGAGCTAAGAAGAGTGGAATCACGTGAGCTAAGAAGAGTGGAATCACGTGTATAAGTAGATGATACATTTCTTCTTCATTGAAAAAGAATTAAACATGCAAATGGACAAGTAGGCCGGCTTGGAATTACCGACAAAGTTCGGTGGCAGTTACCTGTCGGCGGGCAATAAAACACCCAAAATGTCAATCGATGTAGTCAAGTACAAATTGCTCACCGGTTAGTGGCGGTGGTTTAATGTAATTTTCTAATAGTGCAATGTATAATTTGGAATTTTGAAAGTTAGATAGAGGATGAGTAGTTGTCAATCATTTATTTTTTATTAGTATATGAAGATATCAATTTCAATTTTAAATGTTCTTTGTGATGAGTTGTATCTTCTAAGAATATTTATTCTCATTGACAAGTGTTCTCATGATTAGCAATCTCAAGACCTCAATTTCTTTTTGGATTTTTCTTGATTCAATTTAACAAACCCTGACCTTTCTTCTTTAATAGAATTTATCTTTATTCGACTAAACTCTATAGCCATTTCCTGCTAGCATAAGAGTTTGTTACTATGAGCAACAATGTAACAAGGTTCATTATCTTTAAGAGCCCTTAAAGGATGCACAACTAGATAACAACTTGTCTACATGAAAAAGTGAGCATGCAAATGAACTAACTAAATGACCACAATGTAACATTCATATTAAGTGAAGGATTAGCAAATATTAATGAAAGACAAACAAATTCTTCACCAAACTAACCCTTGTTGCACCAAAGAGTGGTGGTTGTACACAAGAATTATGGAGGTGTGTGCTCTTACCAACAACATAAGGTTGCATAAAGAAGTGATATGTTAAATGGCTAGGTGTGGTCTTGAATTTATAGATTTTTGGAGAAACTAACGAATGGATGAGATCAATGGCTCATAATAGTTGAGAGCCATGGGAAGATGACAGGAGGACGAGTGTCCTCAAGTGGTTGGAGGAGATGGAGGGAGAGGGATTGAGGAGAAAATCAAAGGTTGATATTCTCCTTGGGAAGTGGACAAGATGGAAGGAGTACTTTGAATTACACTCGAGGGATGGGAAAGTCCTTTGACTAGTGTGACATGGTACCAAGGCCATGTCACATGTACAAAGGGCCATGCCTTGTGTACACAAAGCTATACCTTTGTATGTATTAGAAGATGTGAGGGATTTGAAAGGGTTTGACTAGAATTTGGTATGTGCAAGTGGAGGATTGAGGGGTTTAAGTGGTTTTAGCTCACTTAATGAAAAGTGGAGGAAAATAGGTAATTAAAAAAAATGATTTATTTACCTAAGGTCGACTATAGGAGAAATATGATTAAATGATTTTGGCTAGAAATAGGTGTGGGTGAATAATGATAAATAGTGGAAAAATAGTGATCCTATTGATTAAATAATGAAATATTATTTAATTAATAAGGGGGTGAACATTGGATAATTAATTGAATAATTAGGATTATATTCAATAAATTAAAGAAGAAATTGTCAGATAATAATGATGGTCAATTTTGGGTGTCTACACAACTAATAGCATCATTTGGGAGGCATCAATAGAGGTAAGGTTATTGAACAATGACTCTAGATGACATATTAGATGTTATTACAAAATGTAAGCAAAAAAAATGATTTTGTGTTTTTGAGAGGTGTCCTAGTTAGTCAAGAATTTTTGTGTTGGGCAAAAAACAACTAGGAGAATAAGGTTTGGACAGTAAAATCCATTAGAGGGCTTAATATGGGTTATGTCTCATGCATGTTCTTATCTACAAGATATGTGCAAGCACTAATATAGATCTTGGGTAATTTACAAACAAGTTAGTTATCTAATCTTTAGGTATGAGAGAGTTTCCACCCTAAATATTCATCATATTCAAGGTACCTTATATGATCAAAGTTATCATACCTAAATTTATATTTTTTACCATTTTTAGTGACCTAGCTTCTCAATTCTAGATGAGTTATTTGGTGCGAAAAAATGTAAACAAGTTTGTTAGCCTATGAGTCCATGTAAGAGCTCATATAAAGTTGGAACTCTCCTAACTACTGCTTGAGAGAATCAATTAGTGGGACTTAGTTTTGGAATGGAACAATGCATCTCATATTTGAAATTTAAATGCCTATTTTAGTACAAAAAGGTGGGGCATCTCATCAAAGAGTGTCATATCTAAAACATTAAGGATCTTCTAAAAAATCGTTATGTACCCCATTCTATTTTATGATAGCCAATATTAGTTGAGCACAAATTCTTTGTAATTCACCCTTAGGTAGCTTTAATAAAGATATGCATATGTTGTGTAATTCATCCCACTAGCTATTAAATAAACTATTTATCACACATGTATGGGATATGGCAGTAGTTTCCTTCAAAAAATCTATATATTTAATGACTTCTCAATTGAAAAGGTATTTTGGAATATTTTTAATTAGAGTGTATGCTCTATTTGGAGGTTGCCCCCTTAAATTCAAATTGTGAAGATCTAATAAAAGGATTTCGGCAATATTTTGTGTTCAACATATTTTTTCTTGCAGGTTCATTACAAGTGGTATCACAGCTCTTTCTAGGGTCATTTTTTTAATCAATTTTACCAATTTAGGGTTATATGTAACTATCCATTGATTCTCTTACCTCACCCTAAAGTGGTATTAGTGATTATAAAGTGGGTATAACCTAGTAGCACTAATTTTTTTACCTATATATATGTACCAACAATAATTCCCTTGCAAGTAGTTTTTTTAAAGTTAGAACTCTATATTGTCTAGGTCTTCAAATATCTTTAGAAAAGTTGTCATTTTTAGTTGAGTTAGATTCCTCACAAAGAGTTTGTGGAAGTGAGGAATATTTTGGATCCAATACCCAACCTTCGAACAACCTCTATATATGGTTGTGAGCTTCCACATACCAAAAGGAATATTAGAAAACCCTTTAGGATTTTTCCATAGCTTAACCCTAGGTAACCTTTAGTTGTCTATATTTTGTGATGTACTGGTAAGCGGTTAGCCTTAGGAATTTACTTACTATGTACCTTGAAGATAAAATATGGACTATCAATAAATTCCTAACCCTTCATAGCTAGTGCTCTAAATATTGGACCAACACTATTTCATATATATAAGTGTTGCAAGATGGTGTGTCCCTTGGTCTTCCTTGCACAAATGCTTGGGTTTGTGAATGGTCTAACCGCCTCCTGTGGATCTTAATTGACACTTGTATCGGGCATTGACAAGTCGACCTTTTGGTGCAATGCAAAGCCAACAATTGGTATCAGAGCTGGTCATAGGTTCAAACCCCTCGCTTGTGATGGGGGGGTTGTTGCAAGATGGTGTGTCCCTTGGTCTTTCCTTGCAACCATAGCACTTGGGTTTGTGACATGGTCTAACTGCCTCTGTGGATCTGACCTATATCGGGCATTGACAAGTTGACCTTTTGATTAGCGAAGAGGCCAACAATAAGTATATTGGTGAGCTCATAGGCCAGACACACCATGCAATGCCTTCCCATTTTATCCCTACCTATGTGTTATCTGTCTTGAATATGGTTAAATTTGATTATTCCTAATAGTTAGGTATTTGGAATCTATTATATAGTTCTTAGTGTTCTCTTTGTATGAAAAACCATATTTAGTTAACTCTTCTAGATCTACATTTATTCTAGTAGAATTGTGATCTATGGGGTTGATCCTCTATGCCATGTATGTAACCATACATAATAGTAAAACATGCCACCAACAACATATAACTCTCTACTAAGTGAGAAATTGAAGAAATCAACTACATAATTTCCCACCCATAAGGATCTAAAATTTCCAAAAACCTAAGGTAAAAAGAAGAGCCTAGGACCATATTTTAACCTTGTAGTGGATTGTCCTACTATTTTCATTTCTTCAAGCTAATAAAATTTTCATATAACTCCAACTATCATTTGTTTTGGCTAAGGACAACTTTTTCCCCTTTTAGTGGATTGTTGCATTATGCTTATCTCATTAAGTTGATCAATCTACAATATAACCTTAGTTACTTTTTCTTATGTCCCTCTCATCCCTATGGCATCTTAGATCACCATTATCAGGACCATAAATATTTGTAGAAGCCCACTATGTTCTCTCTAAATGATCATCTTGATCTCATATAGATGGATAATTAAGTGAGGTTTAGTGCCATTAAAGAACAACTCTTTCAAATCCCTCTTAAAATGGATTGGCTACTCTTAGCTATAGATAAAGGTCAAGCTTCCTCTCCTATAACCAAATACCTCTTCCATAATTAGGGTGACTCTCTCTTTCCCCATAAACTAGAATTTCCTAGATGTGGCAGTATAAATCTCCATGATTACTTAGGTAAAGTCAACCAATATTGATCATTATTTTGACTTATATCAAATTTATAGGATCAAAATCTCTCTATTGTTGCTTCAATTGGATAAGGATACCCTTCAATGGTGTTAGTGGTTGGATCAGACTCACCCACTCCCCCCTTGGTCAAAATTTCATAAGGAAGCCATAATCCATTTTTTCCCTAGTGCCTATGATGTCTTTGTTAGTGCTCTCACTAAGGTTTACTAGACACATTCAATCAAGGAATATTAGGCCGAGTTTGAGAAACTAGCCATCCAAACACATGGCTTGTATGTGTCATTTTTCATAGTTATTTCATCACTAGGGCATGTGCAGGATAGTGATGGGCCAAAATGTGGCAATAAGAAAAAAATGTGTTTTACTTCGCCAAAAGCATGAAACATAAAGTTGGATTTTTGTATGGGTCGGTTAAAATTTGATTTTGATTTTGTATGAACAATTGTTTAGGATTTATTTGGAGAGAGAAAGATGCATTGCAAGTTATCAATGAGTGTACCAACAAGGCATTTTATGGAAATCCCATATGTAACATATTTTTTCTACTAAAGGGATGCTTATATAAGAATTAATTTGTAACTATATTAAAAGCACAATTGGGTTCAACAAGGATGTTGATAATTTAATCATTTCGCCCAAGAATCCTTTCACATATAAAAGGGACCATGATAACTATTGATAGGATTCTCAAAAGAAAAATAGGAATCAAAGGGGAACAAATATAGGTCAATAGGAGAAGGTGAGATTGGAGAAGGAGAAGTGGTAGAAGCATTAGGAAGAAAAGAGGAAGTAGAAATCAAGAACAAGATCTATGTGAAAATAATTTTGAGGGAATGAATTATTATAAGTCTACAGTTTATGAATAGGATGGGTTGAAAAATTCTTTCTTTTGCTATTCAAGCCCCAAACATGTATGATATTATTATTGTTAAGATCCTAAATTTTATGTCACGTTCCTATATAGTTTCTAGTGTCATGACCTTGGACAAAGTGGAATTGATAGAAATAATTTGAATCATAACCATTATTAAATGTGGGAAGTAGGTGGGGTGCTAGTGGCATGTAATGAAGGCATGTCACTAGTAGGGTGAGAACTTGCCTTGAAACTAGAAAAATAAATATGAAGAATATGTACTATACTAGAAGAGGTAGCATGGGAAACGAAAAAAATAAATAGAGAAAAGGAACAAAGTGTGACATGGGAAGCACAAACAATATGGGGCTCTATCTCAAAAGTGGAGGCTGGAGGAGTAATTAGAGAAGAGGGTTGGGTAGGTAGGGGGAAATATGCACTATGTAACGAGTCTAGAGAGATAACCTTTGCACCAATCCCATGTAGAATATCTAAAAGAAACTGATTATCAATCAACAAATTGTGAAGAGCATCAACCAAATATATATGAGAACACTAGCTAAAGTAGCAATTTTTTGAGGAAGCAATTGTGTAGTGAAATTAAAATCTTAATTATCATAAATATATAGATTATGAATAGGATGGGTTAAAAATTTCTTTCCTTTGTCATTATATCCCTCAACATGTATGAAATTATTTATAAGATCCTAAATTTTATGTCACATTCCCATACATTTTCTAGTATCATGACCTCAAACAAAGTGGAATTGATAAAAAGATTTTGAATCATAACCACTAGTAAATGTGGGAAGTAGGTGAGGCACTAGTGACATATAATGAAGGCATGAAACTAGTAGGGTGAGAACTGGTCATGACATTAGAAGAAGGAACATATGAAATTGGTACCAAACTAGAAGAGGTATCATGGGGAATGATAAAAGTAGACATAATAAAGGAACAAGGTGTGACATTGGAAGTAGACAATAAGGGTTTTACCTTAAAAGTGGAGGATGGAGGAGTGACAAAAGAAGATGGTTGGGTTGATAGGGGAAATATGCACCATACAAAGAGCCTAAAGAGCCAACATCAAAACCAATCTCATGTCGATTATCTAAGAGAAAGGGCTTATCAATCAATAAGTTGTGAAGAACATCAACCAATTTTATAAGAAAAGTAACACTAGCTAAAGTTGAAATCTTTTGAGAAAGTGACTATGTAGTGAAAGAAAAATATTAAATATCAATTTATTTGAGGTGTGCATTATGATCAAAATAATTCACCTCATTATTCTTTTTATTCATGATACTGGCAAATATCTTATTTTTAGCTAAATTTTGAATCATTGAAGGATTGAGGTGAGTACTTCTTAAAGAGAAAGGATAATGATATCAAGAATTTGGCATAAACCCAATGGACAAAACATAAAGAGAATATAATGGATGAAATAAATAAAAGGGGTCTAAAATAGATCTCAAAAAGTAAAAAGTCTTACATAAAAAAATAGAAATTAGAAATAAGACCCCAACGCCATACAGTTATATCCGAGGATTAGGGTATACGAGGTTGAACTCACATGTGTGGATAAGTAGTCACTTGAGTTTATGAAATACTATTTGAAACCATGGGTGGGATTACCTATTGAGTTAGAGTTGTTACCTAATTGGTCGTTTTATACTCTTGATATGAAGTCATATTGTTGACAAGATTTTACTCTTTGAATAACCCTTTTTACTAAGGACATTACACTCTCAAATGGAATCATTTATTGATATGATTATTCGATTGAGGTCATTCATTGATAAGGCTATACTCTTGATGAGAATAACTTATTGATGTGATATAATCCTCAATTGAATCATTTATTGATGATTATTTATTCTATGTGTTGGTTTATAGAAAAAGTAATCCTTATACTTTTCTTTTTCTCATTTAAGGTCCTCCTTGTGATTTTTATTAATTTTGCCTTGATTTAATGTTGTAATGTGGATAAACCCATTCACATTAAGGTCTTGGGACCTTGTGAACTAAAAGGATTCAAGTGACCATAAACTTAAGTGTTAACACACTTTCACACTTTCTAGGTCTTGTTGATATATTTCACCCCTAAAATAAACTCTCTTTTCATCATTTATAAACCTTATTTCAAAGTGTTGTAAAGTGTTGTAACACTCACACACAGGTTTTATTTAATAATTTGGCTTTCTTATGCTTTAATTATTTCATTTTGTCCAGACCCTTCTTGTCCATTTTTGAATAATCCCAGATAAACATCATTTAAAGCATCAAAATCCTGAAACCCACCTTAAACTCCTAAGGTGGGACTCATTCACCATTCTGGGCGAATGAGTCCCCTTATGTGGGAGCCATTCGCCCAAGGTGGTGAATGAGTCCCCTTTAACTCAAAATTCAAATTTAATTCAAAATTTTGGTGAGTTTTTATTCTCCAAGATCTCTAGATTCGGCTGTGATGTTGTATTTGAGAATTATTGCACAATTGAGTATAAATACAAGCTTCTTCCCCTCATTTTCATACCTACCATTCAAGTATTCATGCATATAGTTTACAAAGACATTTGAGCATTCACAAGAGCATTCAGGCATTTCAGGGAGTAGATTATCAAGAAATCAAAAGAGCATTTTCAAGTATCATTCATCATGTCAAATATTATTTGCATCATGTTGTTTTAGAGCTAAGATTTGTGATGTGGGATTGTGTGATTCAAGCAAGCATTGCATTCAAGATCCATCAACATCAAGCTAGAGTTCAAGTCCACATCCATTGGATCCATTACTTACATGTTTGTAGTACCTTATTTTCTAGGGTTTTGTGAGTTGTACCATCATTATTTGTTCATCAGTCTCCATTCTATCTCATTTTATTTCAAGGGTTTAATTACCATCAAGGGTTTTGACCAAGAAAAATCCCTATTCACTAACCCCACAATATTTTCCCCTCTTCTTGTGTGTGATTTGTAGGGCTAGGTTGCAGATTTAAGAAGAAGTTAAGATTAGAAAAGTGATCAAAATAAGTCAAAGTTGTCAAAGTCCTAAGAGAAGCTTGGAGAAGATCTATAGGTTAAATTCTATGGTTTGAACCGAATATGTGTCGGGCAGAAGAAGTGGGCGAGGGCTACGGTTTCCTATTTTAATTTCCAAAATCTAAAGGTGTTGATTCACCACTATTGGTGAATGAGTCCCCTTGAACCCTAAACAAAATTTTTGGAATCGAGTACCCATTTGTCCAAAACACGATTACGACCACGATCTTCTGGCCGGACTAGAGTGTAACTTAGTATGGAGGTCTTGGCATCAACGATTAATTTTTGGGTCTAGAGCTCCATTCCATCTCCAACAAGTTTCTAGGTACACATTTCAGTTTCATGGCACTGTTACATTTACTTACATTATTAGGTCATTTAGTATTAGTTTGTGTGGTATGCAAAATGTACAAGTTGACATTACGCATCTAAGTCTGACTATCGACATCATTTCATCCTAAATCATTCCCCGACCTAACCATTTAATTGAATATCTTTATTTGATTAAATTCATTTGTTTTCTTCTCTTAATTAAACAAATCATGTGTTTGATTAAGTCTCTTAAATCATTCTCCATCTCTTTTAATTAAATAGTTAATTTTATTTAATTAATTAAATCTCTAAAGTCTATCTATTAAATTGAATAAATTAAAATCTTATTTAATTTAATCTTACTTCAATCTCTTTAATTAAATAATCAAAACATGTTTATTTAATTAAACTCATTAAATCATTTCCTCTCTTGTTTGATTTAAATTAATCCAAAAATCTAAGTCAAAATAAGTCAACTCACCTAATCATCATTAAACTAACATAATCATCATTTGTTTAATCTAACCATGATTAAATACTAATCTCACCCACTTGCATTCTCTAGATATCTCCACTTGCACAAATAAATCAATTTATTGATTTATTAAATCTTCATTTTCCCTCAACAAAGCATCTTTTGGAGGAATATTCTTCTATTTCAAATTCAAAATTTGAATGACATGTCCTTCCAACATGTCATTTACTCTCTCTTACAAGTCCTTCCAACAAGGCATTTACTTCTTCTTACATGTCCTTGCCTTGAGCCAAGGGGGATTTAATGCAATTTTATTTCCCCCTCTTACATGTCTTTTCTCAAAAATTCAAATTCAAAAATGCATTTATTGGCACATTTGTCAAAACTTGCTCATTCCTCATCCAATCACATTTGGACAAGTGGCATTTTGCCATTGGCCAAATCTTTGTCCCACATTGCTCTATTTTGGCTTTGTTTCCATTTCAACATTCTATAAATAGAATGCTTCACCATGCATTTCATCATCCACAATTATGCAAAGTTATTATGCACAAATATCTCTCAAATTCCATCCATCTTCTTAACTAGTTTATTGCAGATTTTGGAGCTCATTGAGGGACTTATCAAGTGGATCAATCATCTTCAATCAACATTTTCATTCAAGGAGTTGGGAATGGGAAAATCTCCACACACCTATTTGCACCAACTCCCCCATGGGATCAAGTGTTTGCATGCTAAATTAGGATTTCATATTTCCATTATGTTCTTCATTGTTTTCTTTGTTTTATTTCCTATTTTTAGCTTTGTGAATGGATTTCATGGGGAATCCTTGTTCATGCTTACAAAATAACTCTCTAACATTGTTTGTTGTTGTGTTTTTGTAGGCACTTCGAATTAGGGTTCGGTTGCATATCACATTGTGTTTTCAAACATCTTGCATTTTCCAATTTTACACTTGGTGGTGAACCCATTTCTTGTCTCCATTCATCTCCAAGGATATCTTATAGTCAGATCTCTCATACCCTTCATGGGGTTGAGATCCCTAAGGTATTCTTGAATGTGAGCATTGTGAAATCAGATCCCACTTCCTTCTTTCCCATTTTGTGTGGACAAAGGAAGTTGAGCATCCATTCTAGTGTCCACACTGATAAAATAGGTAACTTGTGTAGCTATACTCTAGAATATAAATATCTTGTAAAGTTAGAGTCATGAAGGAACCATAGATTATTCCTAGGATTAGATTGTAAAGATTTCCATGATTTGGTGTGCACTAGTGCTTTGATGATACACTTTCCTTTAAAATTCCTTTGAATGAAAGGATTTTTTCCTGAGTTTCCAAACCTGCAATTTATCATCAAAATTCCAAAGATGTTAATATTATATTCTACTATAGAAGGTATGGGAAAAGTCCGACCTATCCATTGAAAAATAGATAAAAAATCTATGGAATTTGGCTTGATTACTGTGGGTTCCAAAAGTCTTTAGGCCTAGCATATGTACTGTGAGTGCTTTTCTTGTATCACTAGAGATCAGAACATAATCAATACAGACAACCAGTAATCAATATATATAAGACTTTAGGAAATAATTAGACGAATTATATGAATGTGTCTGAACATAAAATTCATACACATGAATAACCATTAAAAGTCTTTGCTTTGTCTTAAATAATATCTGAATAAATGCTGATCCGGGACAAGAACTTAGTGATAACCTATTACCTATTTTTCACTACCAGCTCAAACAGGTGGAGCTGAATCGAATTCATCATTATAGGTACAGAAATTTTCAAGTCTTGTTGATTAAAGTATTCATTGATCATCATAGAGATCAATTTACATCTGAATCATAGTTTTATTATGCAAGCATTTGAAATAAAAATTGAAAACTTACATAGCATCAATGCCTTTTATTCATTTTGTGTAAAATGTTGAATCTGAATAAGTTCGCGAAGTAATTGGATTTGATTATGAAAATAAAATGACGAATACAAAATTTAAAGACAAATTGCATTACTAAAAATAACATAAGTGTAAAGAAGAGGAGCAATTCATCATTTCCTGTAATGATGAATCACTTTCATTGATGCCTTTCGATTTGTCGTGTCTCCAAAATTTGCGACCTTGTTTTTACGCACTCCATGAACATGAAATTGTAAAGGAATGGTGTTAGAGATGTAATCTAAGCAATGATGAATTACATTCTTCCTTATGCCTATGCTACCAACAGGAATGTAATTCGCATTAAATAGAGCATTCACCAGATGAAAGGCTGACAATCAAGAAAAACATAACTCAATGGAAGCTTTCAGCTTCAATTATTTTTACTAACTTGTTTGTTTCAATGTGCAGGAACAGGTTCATCATGTTCGAGATCATTTTAATCAGATATGTGGGAAAAAACGGGCTCCCACGAGGTTTGAGCCTGACATATCATAAGGACATCTCTCTTCAGCATGGTGAAAACAGATTGAGCAATTATCTTTTTCTCATCATTCAAAGGAACAAAAAAGAAGCATGTCAAGTAAGCTTTGATTGCATTTATCATCTCTTGTTTCAACTCTGCCTTTCATTTACATTCACATTTTGGATGAGGCATTGAGCCCCTTTATACTAAAGGAAGAGCAGAGCACTCAAGCAATTAAGTTGCTTCTTTAAACTCTAAAGTATGCACATAGTTCACTCAGAGCTTCATTTACAACAATTAAATGGTGCAAGAGGTGCATGATTGTGAGTTTGAAACTGAGCCATTCCTAATTGTTTCAGTTAGTAAAGAAGATTACAAAAAACTATAGTCTACATAGGACTGAAATGTTTATTCATATGTGATTGTTGCTACTACAAAATTTTATAAAGTAAGATTGCTGCTGCTACAGAACTGAAAGGCCTTTAATCTGTCTCTAATAACTTTTCAAAAACAAATAACAGTTCATGGTCT
The DNA here is from genome assembly GCA_007258455.2 of Sequoia sempervirens. Classification (NCBI taxonomy): domain Eukaryota; kingdom Viridiplantae; phylum Streptophyta; class Pinopsida; order Cupressales; family Cupressaceae; genus Sequoia; species Sequoia sempervirens. Next base: position 106,952 of record VDFB02015860.1, read on the forward strand.
ATAAGAGACTTCCAAGAAATAGGTGTGCATTCAATGAAATAGTTCATCAATAAGAGATGCATCAGGTAGTATATGATTTTATAAATCTGAGAGTAGCAAGTAATATTCATACAGTGGATCGGCATACTTTCTGCCTCATGAATTAATCATATGTAGCAACTGGAAACAACAAACAGAGAAGGTTACTTCTTCTTTTTATTATTCTCAAAGTGAGACAACATTAATGATAAATGGAGGTTTCAATATTAATTTAGTCTGGTATATTTTATTCTTCATAACATCTATGGAAGGTGCCAAATAAAGCTCAATGCTATCAAAGAAGTGAGCTTTACAAGTAGAACAATTTAATCTTCTTTGTAGCAGCCAAAAATAAGAAGATAATATACAAAAATCCATATTGTTGTCTCAAGACAACACAATATAATGCCAGTTCAGGAAAAGCAATTGTTCAAATAATAAGATACCAATAATGAAATAAGGACGAAATCTTATTAAAGTGAATAACAGAAATAACTCAGTTGTATCTCATGGGTCGAACCATATATCATGAAAATCAATACAAAATCCCACAGAAGGAGAAGCTAATCTGGGGTTTTGAGTTTTTATTTATGATCATGAAAATCACTAAGCATGGAGAATTTATGTTTGTTCCAGATAGAAAAATCAAATACATAACAAAATCCGTATGGAGATTATCATAAGCTACAAACTTAAATAAGGAGAGCACAAAGGAAGTAAAGAAGCAAAAAGACATCAGCATATTGTCATGGCCACGACCAGGAAACCAGAAACTAGTTTAAAAATTTGAAAGAGTGCTCAAAATAATTACCATATTGTGGCAGAGGAGAGCTTACCTTGTTTATTCTGTAGGTTTTCCGTGAGAGATCTCTTGCAATCAACAAAGAATGGCAAAGTTCAAGCACAGGTTTCCTCCATGGCGGCACAGATAGGGTTTTGACCAAAACAAATAAATCAAAAGAAGTGTGAAGCTGCGGGTGTTATCTCATTATTGCCTTATTCTTAAGACTTTTTGCTTTTTGCTTTTGCAAGTAATTTTACATTATTTTTAAATAATAGGTGTTATGTATTTCTTATACCTATGCTTATATTTTTATACACTTTGTAAAAGGCAAGTGTAGTGTCTTACGTTGAAAACTTCATGTGATTCTTTCGCATATACAACTAAAGTTAATAATGTAAATAATATTAAAGCAATGTATAATAATTTGCTTTGATATTCGTAATGCTGATACAAATAATAAGGCAAAGACATCATCAATATTAAAGTAATTATTTATTGATTACTTTAATATCATTGAAATACTTAGCTTCACTTTAAACATGCAAGGAGATCAAAGACAAGAGTGGGGTTTGAGTTGTGTTTGAGTTAACTGATCATGCAAAGATTATTAATTGAAGATCGTCATATGAAGATGGAGTTCCAGTTGCATGGGCGAATTGACAAGAATGAGACAGTTTTGCATGCTTTAGCCGACCTTTTCAGAGATTTCCAGTTCAGTTTGAATTGCAGATCAGTTGCATGCTTTATGGCTGCCAGTTCAAGATTGAGTTCACTCATTTTTGCATGAGTTTGAACCTTATTTTTAGAGATTTTTTCTTCTACTCGGATTTCACTTTGGAATTGTCACTTTCACACTAAAATTGACTTTCAGTTACTTGTTCATGCACTTTGAAGTGCATTCATATTGTATATATTGAAAAAGTTTATCTTTTTTAATTTATTTCTTGTTATTCAGCCTTTGCATACTGCAAAGCGAATGGTCATGTAACTCAGCTTTTATTTACAGATTAATACAACAGTGTTTTTATAGGTTCAAATTGTGTTATTGCAGAAGATTCCTTTAAGTTTCAGTATTTTAGAATTTTCCTTCTAGATTTCAAGCATCATTTTTGTGAGGAATTTGATTGAAGAATTATTGTGTTTCAATTCTAAAAACCTCTAATTTTTTCTATCTTTTTCACATATCTATATGCAATTTAGTTTAAGTTCACTGGTTATGCACTGTGCTTGTAATTGATTAATCAATTTAGTTCTGAAAACTTCATTTTCCCTCAATATTGCATTAGGTCAAAGCCTTTGTTTAAATCATTCAAGTGATTAAATTGTCAAATCAGGTTGTGCAGATTGGAGTGTTGAGAAGTTTATTGTGAGTCATAGTTGCAAATCATTATCGATTAGGTGCATCACCTTCAATTTACAGTTCTGCATACATTTAGTAATAGTTCTTCTATCCTTTTTCCAGCAAATCACTAGTTATTAATCAAAAATTAAATAGGAACCAACCTAGAATCTGGAGGTCTAATTCCTTATAGGATACCTATAGCTTGGAATTAGTTCCAATGTTTCAAATGATTGTCAATTTAATATTCAAGCATTCGGGTGCACCGCTTGACAAGATTTTGGCATGCCCTATGGATTTTGAAGCACACTTCAGAAAGAATTCAAGAGCTCGTTGCCTCATTCCTCGGTATATACAACATAAGCTTCACCTTTCGAGGTAACATATTTATACCTAGCTTAATTCGGTGCACAACTAATCTGCTCGTGAGACAAAGTGTTGGTATGTTTACATTTTACAAATGAGGTCCAATTCACTTTGGTTTAAAGATGATTTGCAAATTTCAAATACTTTAATATGTCTGTTTTTTATGAAAAAAACATGTTTTCACCTCTGTTTCATGAAAATCCTGCGTATTCACATCCTTATCAGCCATATCAAGCTAGTCAAGCTGCTAGTTTTATCCCAAATAGTCATGCAACAACAACATATCAGCATGCTCAACATGCTTACCTCCACCCTCCCCTGCTCAACCTTTAGATCAACATTTGCATGTCTAGAATCAACTCCAAGAAGTTGATTATATGAAAAGTAACATGAATAACATGAAGGATGTATTGTTAGATATCGCAAAGCAAATAGAAGAGTTTAAGAGGCAGTAGGAGCTTGATACACAACAACAGAAATTGGAGTATCAGGCCTACCTTCATGAGCAGGAATTGGAAACACAAAGGAGATAGTTTGAAGAAAAGAGATGGAGTTAGCAGCAAAAGAGGAGCAAATGAAGCTTTTGCTTGCTCAAACACAGAGGCATGAGGTAGCTCTTTATACTCCACGTCAGCCTGTTCAGGAGGAGGTTTGTAATTTTAAGTTTCCAAGTTTCAAGCAAAGTGAGTCTCTTGACCCTTTTAAAATCAAGGTTCCAAGTTTTAGAGATGTTTTACCAATACAAGAGCCTATGTTGGTACAACCTTAATTTGTTAATCCTCAAGACTAGCCACATGAAGAGCCTATTTTTCTTCAAAAAATTCAAGAGATTCCTCAAGTTCAATCCCTACAGGAGCCCATGAACCCTCATTTTCAATCATATCAAGAGCCTGAACCAAGTAATCAAATTACTGAACAGCCATGGCGGCCTTCTTGGACCAAGCATCCTGACTTCAAAGTGCCAAATCTAGTTCAAAAGGCTCCCATTCCAAGTTTCAGAGATCCTCTTCTATTGCAAAGACAAGTACAGATAACAAATCAAGCTATGAGTCTTTATGAATAGTCATCTCAAGAGAGCCAACATATGCATGCATGTCTGGATACCATTTGCAAACCAGACTTACAGTAGGAGGTGAATGAACATGATCAATCAAGACAACAGGTTAAGGAGCTTGAAAAAGGTATCAAGCACAATGATTTCATGTTTTTATTCGATGAACTTCCTTCTTTTGTTGAGCTAGATAAGCAGGAAAAGGTTAAACAATCTGATGAGTTGTTGATTGAAGACTATCAATGTAATAATCAAGTATTCGAGCAGCTGAAAGGGGAAAACAAACACAAGGAAAGGACGGTTCATGAGATAAAAACCACTCCTTTTTATCAAGGGACCAAGAAAGATCTGATGAGTATTCATTTTGGAATGATCTTGAGTCTTTTTTGTCAAACTTAGATGGCAAACAAGATCAGGTTGAACATGTTTTGGAGAAAGAAATAGAGGTCGAATCTCAGAATTCTTCTGATTTATTTGATGAAATCCCTGAATTTATTAATGAAAATGAAGACAACACATGCTTACTCACATCAGTTACTACCTTTGAGCAGCAGGGTGATGAGACTCATATGAATCCAATTCATGATTATGAATCAGATGAAAGTATTTTCCTAAATATCATAGAGGATTTTTGCTCTAACACTGATGACAGTTTGATGCCATATGAACCAACAGTATATGATCAACCTTTTTAGGTGAAAGAAGTAATCATTCCTTCATTACTTGATGACAAATCAACATCTCTTTCAGATCAAATTGAAATTGAGGCAACAAGAAGGAAGGAGGAAAATCTTACACTGCAAGTAGAGTAGTCTAATCAGCAAGATGGAGTGCCAACAGTTTATAAACATGAATACAATAGTAAGATGCCAAGCTTTATCCTTTCAAAGGGGTGTCTAATCAGGTATTTATCAAAAGAAGAGTCTACAGAATTACCACAAGTCATGGTTCTACCAAAGCATGTGATTGCAACTACGGAGCAGCAAGTTAATCTCAGCTATATGCCTCAAAATAACATCTTTGATGGTCAATCAAACGAGGAAGGAATACCTTTTGAGATGTTTCAGACTTTTCTGCAGTAGTTAATCAAATGTTTATCATTTACATATCTCTTTTTGATTGATCTTAAGGATTTGAAGCATCCTCTGTTGTTAAGAAAGGGCAGTTATTTCTCACAGCCAGTAAATGGTCATGTCTAAGCACTAACACTATTTGGTTAGTGTAGGGTAGGATAGGATTTTCAATTATGCTTTCAATAAGTGCCCTGTGGCACGTTTTCATTCTAGTATTGTTTTGCTTTCAATAAAGTGCAGTTGCTACCTAGTTTTTCAAACTCTGTCTTCAACAAAGTTGCACTAGTTCTTTCAGTTTGTTTGGTTTGAAGCTGAGTTATAAAGGTTTTCAGAGGTTAAGAGCAAGAATAGACTCCATGCCCAATGGATAAGCTACATAACTAGTCTATGGTGTTTAGCAGGCAAACACTCCGTAGAGGTCGCCAATTTGTTACCTATTTTTCACTACAAGCTCAAACAGGTAGAGCTGAATCGAATTCATCATTTATAGGTACAAAAATTTTCAAGTTTTGCTGCTAAAAGTATTCATCATCATGAAAATCTGATTACATTTGGTTTTCAGATTTTATTGTGCAAGTATTTGAAATAGGAAATTGAAAATTTGAAACAATAATGCTTTTTATTCATTTTGTAAAAACACTGAATCTCGCACAAGCCATGAGAGTAACTGAATTTGATTATGACAATCAAATGATGAATACAAAATTCAAAGATAAACTACACTACTAAAAATAACATAAGCACAAAGAAGAGGAGCAATTCATCATTGCCTGTGATGATGAATCACTTCCGCTTGATGTCTTCAGTCGTCATGTCTCCAAGCTTCAACAGACTCATTTCCACGTTCCATGAACCTGCAAGTTTGTAAAAGAATGGCATTAGAGATTTACTCTAAGTGTAACGCCCGTCGTGCAAACCCCAGAGAACACACACATAACGCCAAAGTTTTTTTTTTTAATAATAAAAGTAACATGTAACAACATTAAACCAAAATCACATAGCATAACAGAACATTAATACACTTGGTTCTCTGGGGCACGCGAGGTTACATTGCAACCACAACACAAAATAAAGATAACGAAAATAACATAACCATTTAATTTAAGAAAAAACATATACAATGATACAACTGATAGCCATGATGCGAGTATGACAACATCGCACAATTACATCCGTGATAAATCTTTTGACAAGATCTAAATCAAACCTAACTATTACATCATTGAAATACTATTACATTACAATTTTCTTTGATACATGAATTACATTGAATTTCCCAACATAGGGATTGATACAAGAATAATGAACATGACATACAACTGATCATTGGCACGACTCCACTGCGGAAAGCTGAGAAGACAAGATGCTGATGGGGAACCCAACGGGTGCGGAGCACGTTCCACCCAACCATGTGAATTACGAAGTAACTCACCCCCCGTGCTCAGAGGTGACGAGGAAGTGAACCCGACCATGAATGTCAACCGACTCAACCACAATATGATATAAAACAAGTACAACTCAAAGTTTACAAAGAACAACCATCAAATTTACAAATCACATGACAAAATTAAGCCAAGAACTCATCACGATAACATGAAGTACTATCACTTAACAATTTAGAATCAATTCACAAGAATATAAAGAAACATCATAAAGCGATAACATCCAGAGGCAACAACACAAACAACAAGGGTGTCAAGTGGAGAGTGTCATGCATTATATCTCAGCCAGGACTCCTGGCCCTTCCTCCAATGAGACGCGGCACATCTATGGATCCTGGCCCTTCCTCGCTGAGGCGCACCATAGGGTAGCTAATCTCGGAGCCAATAGTCTCTCGAAGACGATCCTATGACTATGCCGATACGGCCTTCCAGTCTATCACTAGTCTAGGGTAGCCCTAATGCATAGCCGAGGAATCCAAAGTTTTATTATCTTGTGTTTTTAAAACTACCCAACCCCCTAAATCTATTGTTTAGGTTATCACTTGTTTACTACTCTTTCGAGGGTTATCCTGGCCCTTCCTCATCCGAGGCGCCGGCGCCCACGAAGAGCCACTCTCCCTCCTATGACCCCTAACATATCTCAAACAGGCAAGGGTTGGACTAACACATATAAGTCATAAAACCAAAACTCAGATACACGAGGTATTAACCATCTCGCAATTGCTCAAAATCAAAAGTCTCAACCAACTGTTCAACCCTTCCTCTCATAAAACCAAAAACTTCAAAGCCTACCAAGGCGAAGACGACATTATAAAATAACAAGCCTCTGGGATAAGGTTACAAAAATCAGCAACGGGTTCCCACAAAGACATTATTAAACGACAAGAACACATAAAAAATAAAACTCACATTACATTTTGCAAAGTTACACCATTAAGTTTGATTTTAACCCCAATTAAATAACTAAATGTGCTTATCTCAAAAGAATTCACAATTACAACCAAAAGCTAATTTTTGTTAAAAATATTCGTTCACCAAAACCATTAAAAAAAATGCCCTATTTAAATATGCAAATGCCCATATAAAACATTATTTAACATTTCAAATATATATACCAAAATTATATGTATATATATCTTTTTAAACCTAATTAGCAATATTACATAAAATAATTTATAATCATATATATTTTAATAAACTAAATTATAATTATTATATTTAATAAATTAAATCAAATAATTATAATTATTAAATTTCACAAATTAAATGTTTCCCCATATAATAATAAATAAATTCATATATACTATATAAATATATAATCAAATAAATAAATAAATATAAATATATATATATATATATATATATATATATATATATATATATAAAAAAAAAAAATAATAAAAATAAAAAATAAAATAAAAAACCGGCCTAAAAGTGCCTGCAGGATGATCCGGAAGTGAAACAAGCCCAAGAAATTCCCAGAGTGCTTGGGTTGGGCACGAAAAGTCTGGGAGGGGATGGGTATCACATTAGAAACAGGCCAGAGCCCAATAAATTGTATACCTTTTTTTTTATATTTTTTTTAAAAACAATTTACACATACCCCTTTCGTCGTCTGGGCCCGGATTCGGTCGGCCAATACGGCCAAAATAAAAATAAAATTTTATTTAAACATAATCCTGAATGTATGTAAATTACTGTGCAAAGAATATTTAAATTAATAAATATGTATATATATATCTATACGAAATTTGTATATATATATATATCTCGAATATACTCATCTAAAAATTACAGAGGAATAATTTTTCCAGTTACAGGCACATAAAACAGTAAGATATAAAAACATTATATATATATATATCTAAATATATTATATATATATATTACTTGCATAAATATAAAAAAACAAACAGAGACAGAATACAGAGAAACATATTTTCTTAAATGTTAAGAAAAATAAAGAAATTACAGAGCAATAACACAGATCCATTATATATTAAAATACTGAGAAAAACCCCAAAATTTTATTTTCTTCAATAACTGAACCATCTTTTTCTAAAATCCTATTTTGATAGATTGTATGTTTCAGAAGATCGGGGTTCTAGATTTGACAAAAATTTGGACAGTATAGTTGCTATGATTTTCTTTGTTTTCTAGACTAATAATTTGCCTTAGTTTTCAGTTTTCAACAGAAGTTCTCTATATTCACAAAAATTATTTTTAATAAAATCTATTTTTCTTTTCAGAAACAGACAGAGAATAGAAAGGGTACGAGGAAACTATGAGAGGAACCTGGAGTCCTAATGCAAATTTGAAGATGCCTGCTTGACTCTGATGCCCTCGAATCCGATTCCAATCCTTAGTCCAGAACGAACTCAACAATCACTGGAGCACTTCAGCTTTCTGTTCTTCTGTGTGTGTGTGTGTGTGAGAACTTCTCAAAAATTCATAATTAAATAAAATATATTGCCCATTCTTCAACACTCTCCAAAAATCCAAGATTAAAAGAAAAATCAATTCTTTAAAGCTAGCTTTTTCCCAACTCTCAATTCCTATTGGCTCACACTGTCTTTTTATTCTTTTATTGCTTTAATTCCTGTTTTGCAACTTTTCTTGCACCTCACATTACCTATTTATTTTAAATAAATTATTCACATAATTATCCACCACCAATTTAATAGATTAAAATAATTAAGTCATATTTAATATTTAATTATTAATAAATTGCAATAGAAGATTTTCAAAAATAATTAAAATATTTAAATATTTAAATATCATTTACTCCAACCTTAAAAATAAATAATTTATTTCAATCAATAAGATAAATCATAACTATAAATGCCCTCATAAATAAAATAAGACAAAACACATAACACAACAGACAATGACGACAGTTACACAAAATCAACTATACCAACAAATGAGACGACCTGACATCATGGAACGGGAGGACTTCATCGTCACCTCTGTATCAACATTTATCCGTTGGGTTATTTGGTGCTCGCCCTTTCCTGCCGAAGCAGGTGGAATCGAGGCTTATACCTGCAGTCCTGCATACAAACGAAGTTGTGTACATGTGCATATATACATATATATCAAAGCATTAAATCAAATACTGCATTGTGAGAAGGAATCGCAACATAACAGGGCACTCGCGAACGAGTGATGCTATATTGTCCTTCGTCACACCTATTCGAAGAATTATAACATAATCAATGAATTACATTTCTAACTAACAATCATCTCATAGCATATTAAATTAAAACACTGCATCATGTTATAATTCAGAAAATCAACTGATATAATCAACCATAATGTCATATAAAGTAATCATGTCCAAAATGAAATAACAACATCATCTAGCATCTAACTAACCATATCAATCAATAACAGTATCATCATAGTATCTGACTAACCACATCAAACAATAACAGTATCATCACAATATCCAAGCAAAGCACAGCCAATAATAAGTCTAAATAGTATGAGGGGTATTACACTAAGCAATAATGAATTACATTCTACTTCATGCATGCGCTACCAACTGGAATGTAATTTGCATCAAATCAGGCATTCACCAGATGATTGAGTTACAAAGGTTGATAATCCATGAACACAAAATTAAGTGGAAGCTTTTAGCTTCTTTTATTTTGCTAACATGTTTGTTTCAATGTGCAAGAACAGGTTCATCATGTTTGAGATCATTTTATCATATATGTGGAGTAAAACGGGCTCCCACAAGGGTAGAGACTGGCATATCGTAAGGACATCTCTCATTCACACTATTACATGAGAGTCATCAAGTATTACAGTCATCAAATGGGACTGCTGTAGAGCAATATCAAATTATAAAAGCAGTCTAATTCAACATGGTAAAATAGATTGAGCAATTATTTTTGCTCGTCATTTAAAGGAAACAATTAAAGAAATATATTGCATTTATCATCTCTTGTTCTAGCTCTGCCTTTGATATTATTCACATTTTTATAAGGAATTGAGCCCCTTTATACTGAAGGGAAGGCAAAGCGTTCAACAAATTAATTGTTTCTTACAAATGAAAAGCAACATTCTCATATTTTACAATCAATGCAAATCATCAGCAAGATTTTAGTTGATCAAATGAAATAAAGATATGACAAATAAACAAATTTGTTTTCAGCAGAAAGCAGCAAAATATGGCTCAGACAAGTATCTACAAGCATATTTGTTTCAAGTACCAAATGATAACATCAGAAAGGTAGTCAAGGGCAGCAATCAAATTCACTTTGAAGGACAGCTTTGAATATCAAATGGTCACCAAGTTATGAGAAGACAGTCTATAATCATAAATACCTTGGGACAACAACATTATCATAAGAAATGTTAGCTACATTAAGACAAAGTGAACAATTGACTATTATCTAGTCAAAGCTGTGAGGTACAGTTACTAAGTAAATGCAAGAGTTGATGAAATTTGAAGGATCAAGTGGCAACAACTTATGAGTTAAGTGACAAATGCATTCCAGTATGAGGAATGGTGAAAGTTACAAGTGCACACTATTAAACTATAGCTGAATCAAAAGTCCAAATTTGAGTCACATACAAGGAGGCATCAAAACATCAATGGAGCAGCAATTTAACATTTAGAAACATCAATACAAGGGTCATGGAGGACAGTCACATACGTGAAGCATACATGAAATCTTAAGAGCAGTTATACATGTAAGGATCAATTATGTTTTCATAATGATCTACTGAAAAGTCATCAAGGTGCTTGGAGAACATTAAATGCATCGGTATAAGGCAAAATTCACCTTCAGCTTGTGGAATATAAAGAAAATCATGCATTCTTTGAGTAAAAGAATGAAAAGATTGACAAGTTATCAGGTAAATGAGACTCTTTTTTTTTTATCAAAATCATGGTAAATACTGTCAACATGCAGACCACTTAACGACATATGAGGACATCATTTACCATGATTAAGCATAGTGACCTTTGTCAATACTCTGTCTGTGCCAGAAGGGAAGCCTTGAAGCATTGTGTTAGCATTCATCAAAGCATAAAGGGATAAAGAAGTATGTCAAATGTTGTAATTGTAATTGCATTGGTAGACATGTATACAAAATATGGAGGTGTAGGAAAAGCACATGAGTTGATAAACAAATACCTCACGGAAATATGTTTTCATGGAACGCTATTATTGCAGCATATGCACAAAATGGATGAGTTGAAGATACTTTAGAAACTTCAAGAAAACGTGATTTGCAGTGCCAAACATCACTAGTAAATGGTGCCAAAATGAGAGCTTTGCAAAAAGGAAGAATGCCTCGAGGAGATTGTCATCTCAGGGAGCAACGCCATGCAAGGAGAATAGAGAAAGCGTTGAAATCACCCACAAATTTAAGAAGCTGCGGCCATAGAAAATGAGGGGTTTCAGAGGAGCATCAAGCATGTAAATGCATAAGGAAAATTAAAGGTTTCATTGCTTGTTGTGATTATCATATACATAAATTACTTCTTTTTCATAGAGAATAAAGAAGGATATGCATATAATGAATTCATGGCCAATATTTCTACACATAAGCTTCGAAACAATTGAAGAAACTTACCCATAAGTGCAGAAACAAAGAAAGATTCACGTCTTTAAGAGCAATATATCAGCCTTGACACAAAATATCTCGCCTAGTAAAAGACCTAGCATGGTGGCACAACTCATGCAGAGGGTGAAATGCATAGTGGATAATGGAAATGGTTAGGGTTTCATTTGCTTTTACTCACCCTAATTCAATGGGTGGGTTGATTTATTTTTTACCATTGGTTTAAAAAAACAAAATCATTTCATGTTATTGGCACCGTGGTATTGACTCTTTAAGTCAATAAATCTACTAATGTGCATGGAGTGTATGTCGATAGTTGACTTAAAGAATAATTTAAGTCATTATTTCTTTTTAGAAATGATAATGAATTCATGCATGTTTGCATGATTTTACTCATAATAATATTGTAATCAAATATTAATGTATTATTACATTAATATTTAAAATGAAAATAAGGAGGCCATTTCCACGTTAAATATTAAAATAATCATGCATTTGGTTATTTTTTTAATATTTAATTACTTATCTTCCTTAAGTAAAATCATGCAAATGATGAAGATGTAACTGGAGAATTAGAGATTATTAAGCTGAAGATTAATCATGCACAATCAGGGATGAAGTTCCAGTTGTCATGGGCGGATTGATATAAACAAGGAAGCTTTTGCATGTTTGGGCCCACTTTTTAAGAGATTTCTAGTTCAATTTGAGTGCTCCATGGGTTAGTTACAAGTTGACAGCCAGTTGGAACCTGAGTTCACTCATTTTTGCATGAGGTTGAACCTTCTTTTCAGGGATTTTTGCTTCTGCTCGGATTTCACTTTGAAGATATCAATTTTTACACTGAGTTTCACTTTCAGTTTCATCTCTATGCCTTTCAAAAGGCTTTTGTATAAGTGTAATGACTTAGTCATTTTCTCTCTAGTTCTTTTATTTCCTGCTTTCACATACAACAGTGAAGGATTGTAACTCAGCTTTTTATTCAAGCATTGTAATAGAGTTTATTTTTCAGTATAGTGTTTCCTTCTCAATTCTTTCTTGAGTTTTATTGTCATATGAATGACTTGATTTAAACACTGTGATTTTATCTTGAATCCTTTGTTTTGTCTGATTGATGCTTTAAAAAATAAGAAGATTTCATGTTATAATTCAAGTTGCATGTTGTGTTTAACAAAGATTTCAGTCATTTGTATCTGTGAAAACCTAGTTTTCCTCTTACAAACATTGAAACTTCAAACCTACATGTGAAATATTGGTGAATTTCATGATCTTAATTGAATTGTGAAATAAGTTTAAGACTTTATTGCAGCTGATTATAGGTTTAGGATAGCGAATAAAATCACATAATTTTGGTACAATTACCTCCTGTAGCTTTAGGATTTCAATACAAGCAAGCTTTCTATCTCTTTCCCAGCCAATTTAGTTAGTTTTAGGAGGTTTTCGTCAGGGAACCAGTGCTCTCTGGAGATTGATCCTCAAAATTAGGCAACCCACAGGCCTGAGGATCATTCCATGTTTCAACAGATTGTTGAATTTAACTATTCAAGCGTACGGGTGCAATCTGTTTGACAACAGGCACATAGATTCGGTACGATACGATTGTACAAATCCATACACTATCCATATTTTGGGATCTTTGTAGCCCCTAAAAATCTCACTTTTTGTAACTGCTTGGATTTGAGCAATTCAAGGTTCCTTAGGTTTTTTACTGTTCCAAACTCAACAGTGATGCTAGTTTTGCTCTAGATGAGCTAATATTTCTCTCAAGAATGGATCTCTCAAAATTTAGATAGTAATCACAGATCTATAGCTCTGATACCATGTTAGAGTTGATGATTAAACCCCACAACTCCCAAAAGTCACGTATGAGTTCGAGCTAGTAGAGGGAAGCAAGATGTATATTTTTTTCCATATGTCTTTCCTAAAAAAGGTGCTATGAAAATATGGAGAACCCTCGATGCTAGGAAAAATATAGAACCCTTGGATGAATTTCCTTATTGATGAAGATGAAAAACTAGTTTTGATTCTTGATGTAGTCATGGATGTAAGGGAGATGAAGTTGAAAAACAAAAGCACCGATGAGTACTTGATTTAGTGAAAAGATCTTTCAATGGAGGATGCAACATGTGAATGCCCACAATTTTTGGTACATTCAAACTTGCAATTGCTTAAGGACACATTATTTTAAGTGGGGTGGACTTGTCATGTCCTATTTCTAGTTAATCTAAGCCTATACATATTAGTTTTGTACTTGTGTCTTCATGTTTCCATTTGTTATGTGTTTTCCCTTGAGTATTCATTTCTTCCAACTCCACTCTTCCCTTCTACTTGTCTAAGTTTTAGACTTTTCCATCCTATTATGCATTATATCAGTCACTTGGCTTGCTATTATATTTATTATATTTCTCCATAGTATCATGCATATACTCAACGCTTGATGCCTCATCCTATAGTTTGAGTGTTGTGATATAGTTGACCCTTGATCCTCAATATTTCTTCCTATTCTTATGTTCTTCTCCCAATTCCCTGTCATATGTTGTATTGTTCCTAGTGAAATCTTTCCCACCCATGATCATTGTTTAAATTTGAAGTTATCAGTGTTTTTGGTGGCTAACATATTCTATTTGCGAAGGATATAAAAGAGTCAATGATTTCATCTAGGATTTTCATCTACACTTAATAAAATTCCTTTCAAAATCTATTTGGATCCCTTGTGTTTGAGCATGGGAATCCTATGACAAAATTCCTAGTGATTTTAGAGGATGATTTCATACAAAGTTCATATTTGAGCTTTATTGGACATGGACTCGAATTCCATTATATTAATTTTGATTTTCTATTGTTGTTGGTATAAATTATTATTGTTGTTTATGATATTATAAAATATTTAAATGCAATATGTAATCATTATTCTAGTAAGAGATAGATTGGGATTTACAATAATTATTTGTTGCTCATTATAATAAGAAGATCAAGAGATATTTCTATCATTTGTTGTTCAAAATGTAATGATATTGCTGATACATAGATATTAATTTAAACCTAAGTTATTTAGTATTTGATTGAATGCTAGGGCCAATAATGTTGTTATTCAAATAATACATATTTTTGGAAGGCTAAGAATTGGATTTGCATTATCATTTTTACCTAGGAAATTACACAACCATACATGAAAACATGCAAATAATCAATAATCTTATTAGGATTGAAAAAGAATATGAAAACCATACATGAAAACATGTAAAGACTTGATGATATTATTAGGATTGAAAATGAATATGAAGAAAGAGTTGTATTACCATGTCGCTACAAAAAATTAGATTGCATCATCCCCTGCCATTCCCTTAGACACCATTTACAAATAACTAGGAATCTCTTGGGTTGATTATGAAGTAAAAACCATGATTTTCAAGGTCTTCAATACGATTCCTGGATTTTATGGGTATGATAATGATGAAGGAGATGAACATGTTGCTATATTTTTTAAATTAATGAAAAAGAATTAGGTTGAAGACGAGGACACATGGATGATATTTTTGTTAGGTCTTTATGTGGAAAGGCACAAAAGTGGTATGAAATTTTTTTAGGGTATTTTGTTGCTTCTTAAAATAACCTCGCGGATGCCTTTGAAGATGAATTTACACTTAATGTTGACCCTATTGTCCTTGTTTAAGAATTAGTAAATATATAAAGGGAAGACAAAGAGTCAAATATGGATTTCAATAATAGGTTCATTATTTATATTTTTAGGGCACAATATATTGACATGTTTTTTGAAGGATACAAAGATGGTTTGAGTTTGATGCAGGAAGATTTTAAATTGACAAATATACATAGTAGGTTTATTCATGTGTTGAATCAATTGAAAGAATGAGGAATGATTACATTGCAAGAGTTTTATCCTCAAACACATGTGTTTTGAAAATGTTGTTATAAGTAAAAACAAATGGATGTAGCATACAATGTGATTACAACATCATATGATGATTATTTATACACATGGGTAAAAAATAGTGTAAGTACATCGTATGATAGCAATAAAAATGATGAAGATAGTATATGCACATACCTTCAAATAGATAGGTCATTCATGGGTGATTGAAATTATGTAATATATGACAAATTTTAGTATGAGAATGAGGTATACCCTTTATGCTTGTGGAAACTAGATGAACAAAAGGGAGATATGTGCATGAGTAAAAATTTAAATGGATTAGCTCTTGAAGATAATTATGTGGAGCATGTACATATTTATGATGTCAAGGATGAAGAAGAAACTAGTTTCATGCTTGATTTATTGCCCTAAGTTTTCCTTGTTAAATATTGAAGCTAACATTGATGATTGTTCGCATGAGAATGACATAGATGTGTCTACACTTAATGATAATATTGTTGAGACAAATGTTAGTATAGTTAATGATTTTTAGTTTAAAGACTTTTCCCTTGATGATTGTGAAGATGGTGATTATTTGGATGCATATGAGAACCTAATTATTTGGTGCAAAAATAATTGTCTTCCTCATGTAAAGTGTTCTTCAATTAGGTCACTAAAAAATGTTGTTGCAGTGATTGATGAAGAAGAAGAAATGTGTCATGTGTATGATTTCAACAATGTATATGACACGACATATTGCCAAAGTGTACTTGAAATAGAAATAATATAAAGAACATGGTTAATTATATGAGGTGTCCCATTGTGTTCACTCTTAGGCTACTGTTGATGATGAAGATATGGATCAAGTATTTGATCTAGAAATAGAATGCATCAACATGTATGACCTACTTATTTTCTTGATGCTTGATAATAATATTATGAAGTCTTCCTTTGTGATGAAGGTATGGATTCTAATGCTATGATGATAGTGTTGTGTTTGAATTGGAATCATTTCTATGGGTCTGATATACAAGTGATGATAAGTTTGAGCAACAACATGTGTGTCAAGTTGAAGATATCTTTTTGCTCAACTTGATGGAAATGATAAAGATTGAAATTTTTTAGTTTGATTTTTAAGAGGAAGATCTTCTTTATGTAGATCAACAATGCATTAAGGTAGAATTTTCTTTGTTGTGTAAAGTGGATGCATTTTATTTTTTCCTCAATTCGTATATTAAGGTCAACAAATGTATCAAGGTTGAACAATTAGATGTTGGATGTTTTCTTTCATCCACTTGTGTTGTTGCCTTGACTTGACCTTTTTTTTCTAGCTCTTGCTACTATATGCATGCATGATACATTATATAATAGGTATAACACCTAATATTTATGGTTTCCTTGTAGTAGTAAAGTTTATAGTAAAGTAGCTCTTCACTTCTTGAGAAGTGTTCACAAGTTGATGCATGCCGAAAGAATGCTTTGTTTATTATAATTGGGTGGTGGATACATCTATGTTTTGAGGGAGATCAACTCCTTTAGTAGGAATGGTCTTAATAGAGGTAAGTGATTGGAGTAGTTTCCATGGCCATGTGACATGGGTCTTCATGCATGGCCTATCCTATAATAATGTTTGTAAGTTGTGTTTACCTTTTTTTGTACCTTCAAATTGGATATAGGTTATTGTTTTGTACATAATTCCTTTCTTTTTTTTTACCTTGTATATATATTGTTCTTGTTTTATGTTGTGATGACCTTTTTTTATTATGATGAAGTGTTACTGTTCTAGTCTCTTTGGTCCCCTATTTTGATTTGATCCAAGAGATAGTTGGATTCTTGTTGTGCCTACAAGAAGCATATGTTACCATTTGGGGCCAATGTTTATTCCCAAATTTGCAAACCTCAAATTTTGTAAAATAATTTTAGGTCCTTATATTTTTTGTTCCTTTTCCCTATTTTTTCTCATCAATTATATGTAATTTGAGAGATCTTCAATGGGCATGTTGGAGTGTACCAAATTTTTTATGAAGATCCTTAGGGTTTTAGTCTTTTTGGTTTGTAAGGATTTTTCTTTATATTTTTATGACTAAAACCTTAGTCCTTTTGTGCTTTGGGCCTTTGCATATGACTATTGTATTCTTCTATTCTAAAATTAACTATTTTTTTGGTTTATTTCATTTAATTTTACAATTTGATCCCCTTAAGTGTTGTAGTCATATCGACCCCTAGCTTTCACTTATCAATATTTTCTTGTACATGTATTATCCTTTGCTATTTGGTCACATTCACATTGTAGTTTTAAATCCTCAATGACCATGTTCTATGTGTCAAACTCCTGCTATATTATGAAGATTATTCACATCAAAATTTTTATCTGTCAAAGTCATTTAATAAAACTATGAGCTAACAAAATTACACCATACCTTCCACTTCATTCAACTCCATGCTGTCTTGATCCTAAGTTGATGGCTTATGATTAGTCAATTAATAATTATTTGTACTCTTCTTAGAGTAAGCATAAAAGACTAGTCAATTTGTGTCAGGTGGTAGTGCCCTATTATATCATACAACTCCCTCACATCACTATTTTGAATATGGACTATACTTTTATTTTGTAATGCGTGATAGATTTATATTTCTTATGAGCATGTTGATTTGGATTCTATCTCAAAATTATCTTATGTGGTGGCAAACAAATGGTAAATTATTACTACATTGTGCAACTCATTCACATCACAATTTTTATTTGAAGACTTTTGTTAAAACTACAAGTTAGTGATATGATGCAACGTCATCAAGCAAGTTAGGTGTCATGCCTACCAATTCCTAAAATGTTGTGTTATCCCTACACCAAGTTGATAGTTTATGATTGTTAATACTAATATTTGCACCTCACAGAGTAATTACAAATTTCTCATCAGCTACGATAGTTGATGACATTTCATTGCATTGTGTAACTCTTTCACACCATGATTTTGAATGTGGGTTCTAATTTCATTTTCTTGAAGTGTGATGGAATTTACTTCTCTCAAGGTAATTCAAAGGTGGTCTCTAGTTGGTGTCATTTCATTGCATCACATAATTCCTTCATATTGCTATTTTGAATAAGGGACCCACCTTCACTCTTGCAATGCACGATGGATTTGTATTTTTTGGAAGGAAATGTTGATGCATTTTCCAATTTGATAATATTATATATGGGGTAGATAAAATGGTATATTTTAATTGCACCATGCAACTCATTTGCATCACAATTTTGAATATGGATCCCAATTTCACTCCCATGATGCATGATGGGAGTTAAATATAAATATTTCTACATAGTATGTCTTAGTTATCGTGACTAGTGACATAATGCTATAATATTATTAGACAACGTGTTAATCATCCCAACAAATATAATGCTTCTACTATTTAAGGTGTACAACATGTCTCCCTAAAGACACTAGGTGTAAAGACAAGAACATAATTTTGATGTTTGAAAGGTCGTTTCCATCACCGTGGCTAGGTACACTCATCCAACTACCCCAACAATTTCCAAAACACCATTAAGGCCCCGATTTGAGCTTTGTAATACTCCATATGTGTTTTTTCCATCCAAAAATAAGACCTGATCTCTTCGACCTAATTTTAAAAATAGTTTTTAATGACTATAGTGAACCCTAACATGATGCATTATTTCACCTACCTCACCACCATGGCAAAAAAATTCAACAACCAAAATAAATTTGTGTTCCCTAAGGGATTTACCTTGTTGTTTATATGTGTAACCCATGCATTAACACACTATAACTAGTTTGTCATCAATGAGGAGGATGATTTATAAACCAAAAAAGGGTCTCCCTCCATGCCTTAGAAGTATCACTAGATGTCTTAGGCCATGATTATAGATACAATTTAACAATAAATTGTGCTTAGTAGATTTGGATGTCCATTTTAGAGTACCAATTCAAAGATATTTAAGTTTAGTATATATTACTATGTCTTTCTTTGGAGTATTAAGGACCTAAGGGTTTTCATTTGAAGGAGATGGAAAAGGGGGAAAATAAAAAAGAATAGCAAAGGAAGAAATTCACTCAATATAACCTTTATATTATAATGATCCATGTTTCTTCCAAATTTTTAATAAACACTTGTAACCTTTGAAGAGTGAATGATTAAAGGTAGAATCAACTTTGATAGAGTGTCTCCCTATGTATGGTGTACATTTTTGGGTGTGTTGTTGATTAGTTGACCAACTAGGTCATTGTAAAATCCTTTCAAATACTTTGCAAGGTATTTTTTTAGGATAATAAAGGAAATGTATGGGAATGCTCATGGATTACCAAGTAGACTCATTTAATATTATACATATATCTATTATCTTTCTAAATGTATGTGTAGAACTTAGTTTTCTTGCACATTTTGGAAGACATAATATTTTTCAATATCTTCACTAAGGTATCACCATTGGTTTTAATTATCACATATTTTGAATGAATTTAGCATCTATATTTCCCAATTGGAGATAAGCATTGGTCTTTTATTGGATGCACCTGCTCATCATCCTAATACATTGATAATAACACTATTTAACTATCTTTTATATTTCACTTGATATAGTGTGTTCTCACTACCATGTCTAAATGTGTATAATGGAACAAGGGGTTATCATAAAACACATTCATAGATATTCATGTGGTAGATTATCTACTTTAATAAGGTGCTTGATACTAAATATTGCAAATCAACATACATGCATGAAGTGACAACCAAAATAGGGGCACACTATTGAATGGATAAGGTTTGTGTTAGGGTAAGTGTTTAGTTTCTATGGTGATATCTATTGTAGCACCTTAGAGAAGACCCCTTGGTTTAGCATAACCAAAAAATGAAGGAAGTTCTACCAACCTTGAAATAATTGGTCCTTAGTTGCCCAAGCCTGACTATAAGTGTGTGGTCTTTTCTCCAAAATTTACACCCTTGACATTTGGAAAGAGATTTAGCTTTATGGATTTGGGGTTTACAACTCAAGTCACCAACAAATTATATGTGACAAATTACACATAGAAGGCATGTATAGTGAGAGGAACAAAATTAGAAGGTAGGCCATATTGAGGAATAAACATAGGGTGAGGGTGAGAAGAAGATACATAATGATATGGGGCAATGGTTGTGGATGGACGTGAAGAATGGTAGATGCACTAATTAAAGAGCTAGGGAGGGCATCTTTAGTATCAATAACTCGTAAGGTCTCTAACCTAAAATAGTTTGTTACGAACAAGTTATGAGCCATATCCACCAATATTATAGGACTTCTAACATTAGCTATATTATCAAGTTCTTGTACAAAGTCTTGTTGAGCTAGATGTTCCTCATGGCCAAAATCATAATTTTCATGCTTATCGATGAGAGTAACAATTGTAATTATGAGAACATCACTAGGCACACCATTTGCATTATATTGAGCCATTTGAGGATTTAAGTATGCACTCCTTCATAAAGGGATATGAGGTGGAAGAGCCTTTAACATGCAAGTAATATTAAAAAACCCTAAAAGATAAATGAATGGATGTAAATGACCTAAGGGTTGATAAAAATAAAAAAAACTACTCAATAATAAGATTTAAAACAAACACGGAATGCTTTAATGATTCTCCTTGTAATCCACTTATGAATTAATTGCATATTAAATGTCTTCAAATATTATGACCTAGCAACATGTCAAACAAACACGTGCCAAGTCAAGATAGTAGAAGGGGATAATAAAGTTGAATTTTAAATCTAACAATTTAAATTTTGGGTTTATTTTTGCACTTGAGATTTAACTAGGTTAATTCTAAACCAATGGAAAAATGGACCTTAATACTAAACTAATAATTTCAAGATAGATAGTGAATGTATATAAATAAGTACAAATGAGATTGTAATAATGATAAATAAATGATGGAATAATATAAATTGAAATAAATAAAAATAAATTATAAACCAAAATTTAGTATAAAAATCTAACATTTATTAATAGATTATATTAAAACAGTTTTACAAAACAAACCAAAAATTAAATGAAGAATAATCTAAATAGACAAATTTCTCCATTACAAAATTCATATTTTATGTTTCACAAATATGAATACGACCTCTTGATAGGTTTTCCCACTATACCTTTAAAGTACAATTTTAAGATGGTACAAATGAAGAGGTTGAAGTCAATATTCATCAACCCATACTAACAACATTGAACATGGAAATGAGGTGAAGATGGAATTTATTAACAATTAAAGTCGTGTATCACTATTACAAAGTAATTCATCTTGAAGGCTCTCCTATCAGACATTTAAAGTACAGTTTTATTATAGTACAAGCGAAAAGGTTAGAGTCAATATCTATCTATCAACAACATTAAATGTGGAACTGAGATGAAAGGGGAACTAAATGTGTCCCACTTTTTACAAGGAATTCTTCGTGATAGGCTTTCCATCACACCTTTAAAATACGGTTTTATGATAGTATAAAAGAAGAGGTGGAGTGAATGTTTATCAACCCATACTAATGACATTGAGCGTGGAAGTGGGGTGAAGGGGTAACTAATTAACCAAATAAATTCTTCCTGCCAGGGAGTTGCATCGCTTAATCTGTTTCGTAGGTAGAAGATTTTCCAAAGCACACAACAATTCAAAGGAAAGAGAAGAAATGGCAGACGGGCTTGGGGTCTGCAACGCGTGCGGATCGCGGACGAGGTGCTCGTACAAGCATGCCACAATCGTTATCTGTTTTTTAAATGTGGTCACCCTCATTTTCTTGCTACAGGCGTTGCTGGCTCCGTTCTACAGAAAATCACAGATGCGTCAGGGCATCCCAGGTACATTCCCACTCAAGATTAGCAATTTATTTTTTTTATTTTGAACCACATCACTATTTTTCTGAATTCAAGTCTGCAAATGTTGTATTCTGATGACTGCGTTTTGTTTTTTTTGAGATTATATGAAGGAAATTTCTCCGGGTTTATGGTGAAATATGGAATTTAAATTCTTGTCCGTTTTTTCTTCGAAATTAGAAACTTTCTTTGTATTGAATTATACAAACAAGCACGCTTATTTCAACCATATAGCTGAAACCAGCCACACGCAAGATCTCCACACAGAGAGACCTAAGTCTGATAAACATTACAATATTAAGAAAGTAAACAAATAATTAAAAAATCCACTATTAGACATGAGGTTTTCACAGTTCATGAAATTGAGTGAATACGCTTCTGAAGATAACTGTGTGACTTTTGTTTGCTTTAATATTTTGGATCACCCTCTTTGATCCATCAATGCTTTTCCTCATCCTGGTGACGAACTTCGAAATATGATCTGAAACGTTGTTGTCAACAAAATTTACACAATTGTTTCCAGAAGCATACTCACTCAAAGAAACCGCTATTAATAGAACCGGGATCATGGAAAAGACAATACCTTTCAAAAAGATTCCGCTACATTTCTTGAGAAAATGCGACATCTCATATTTGGGTATTCAAGTACAACTTTCTGGCTGTAACTGAGTTCAGCCCCGTGCCAACCTTAATGACGGTGATAGGTTTTTATTGGGAATTCTGGCCTCCACTTTCTAATCTAACTACAATTACAGAAAAGAAAAACAATGGATTAGAAAAACCCCAAATAAATTTTCAATGTACATATTTTACCGTAGAACAGCACGGTGACAAAACCTAGGTGGCCGCTGTTGCAAAAAAGTAGGTGATGCTCAAATAATTCATGGATAATTTGAATACTGTCTATAGGTGTATGGAAATAAATGCTTCCTGCACAAATAACCTAGGTTAAATTAATGGATTAACCCTAAGAAACAAACCACCCTAGAATTATGCACTGAGATAGAGTGTGACAAAAATATATTGGTGCATAAGCACTGAAATTAATGAAGAGGATTGGGGTACTTAGCTCTAGGATTTGATGTAGAATATTTGGTGAAAGATCACTCTTGGTGATTTGTCCTTGTAGCTCATGCATTGCGTCAAATGACATCTGTCAAACTGGAAAACTCTCTATGCTTCACTCTGGATCTGCGAAAATGATCTCCATGCTGGTGGATTTGACCTCTGTTTGTGGAAGTGATCTGTACACTTCTAAACACTTGGAATCTGTTCAATTCAGTGGCTGGAACCTGTTTCTGAAAAACTGGTGGTGTTGATGAACATGTTTAGGAGCTTGCTATAAAGCCTTGGATCTGAATCAATGGTTTGTACAATGATTGAAGACCATAGTTACGAGACATGGACTCGGCATGGAATCGGCGAGGGTGACTTGACTTGGTACTTGGAACTCGGCGCCCAAACTTGGCAAAGTGAGAAACCCAAGAAATTTAGAGATTTTTAAGGATTTTAAACTTGTTTCATGCACCCTTTATTAAATAAACCTTAAAGACACAATAACACCATCAAATAGAAGCTAATTTGATCACATACACAAGTATACATTGATCACATAAGTATAAACGCAAATTGTAGCTGAGCTGCTGAAGGAAATAGCACACTTAGATATATAGTCAAAGACTCAAATGTATACAAAACTCATGGAATATGAAATCCATGACATCAAATGTTCCAAACAAATATGAAATATCAAAACAATAATTAGAAGTCTATGAGCCTGCATCCTTCCTACAAATGCGCCAAAGAGAGGTCCTGGATGATGCAGCAGCCATAATCTCAAGTTTGAGGGCAATTGCCCCGACGGGGTTGAGGAGTAGCGCCCTTTGTGGTAGGGGTTTGGGGGCAGTGCCCCTAGAGGAGTTGAGGGGCAGCGCCCCTTGTGGGGGTTTGGGGGCAATGTCCCCATTGAGGTTTGAGGGCAGTGCCCCCATCGGGGTTCGGGGGCAGCGCTCCTTGTCGCGATATAGGGCAGGGTCGAGGGGCAGAGCCCCTGCCACCAAGTCCAAATTAAGACCTCCAAAACCATATAAGCCTTCATGGCGTACATCATTTTGCATTCATAATAAGTACAAAAAAAACAAGTTTTAACTTTAAATTTTATGTTTTTTTTGCACTTTTCAAACCTGCCTGTGCGAGTCTGCCTAACGGGACTCGCTCGGACTTGGTGAGTTCGGCAAGTATGAGAGACTCAACGAGTCTCACCAGGACTTGTTCGGTCTTGGCTGAGTCCGAGTTCGAGCCCCCCAGACTTAGCTAGGGTGACTCAACTTGGGACTTGTCGGGTCCAAGCGAGTCCCGGTGAGTCTCACACCAAGTAATAATGCAATATTCCTAGTCACTGTAAGTGTTGATGTCGTGCTGATGCAATACTCTTCTAATGATGGTGCAATTTTTAACTAAGCTCTCTTGATTTTCCTGGATGATTCAAATGAATTAGGGTTTGTCCATGCATGCAACACCATATGATGCAAGTTTAAACATTTCACGTTCAAGCCAATAAATGTTGATGTCATGCTGATGCAGTGCTATTCTAATTACTGATGATGCAATGTATAACAAAGCTCTCTTGATCTTCCTAGATGATTAAAATGAATTAGGTTTGCCCTTGTATGCAACACCCTATCATACAAGTTTAAAACATTTTACATTCAAGCCAACAAATAACAACTAGTTGGAAAGGAGGTGGCTTGGGCGCAAGATAAAATTTAAATTTGGAAATCAGGGGGTCATTTTTACAAAGAGATTTTACCCAGGGTCATTTTTACACCATGGATATGACCTAGGATAATGATTGGATAGGTTTTGGTAGGACCGGTCCTTGTGGATATGTGAATGTAGTATCGGGTTTGATTCAGGTTAATTGCCAGCTTTTACAAGTCATTGCACTTGGGACAAACAGGCCTAAGTGAGTCCAAAACAGAGGGAAAAAGTGCAAGGTATGCAATCTAACCCTTACAATAAGAAATGTAGGGCAGCGAGCATTTAATTTTTTGATAACTAAATCAGGCAATGCAGGGCATTTTATTGGTTGTATCATAGATCTTATTTCAGCTGCAGGTATCCATTTATTAATAT